>OVAY01003104.1:0-13000 GCA_900406395.1 Kernera saxatilis | reverse complement strand
CATACTTCTTTTACTTTGCCAGCTAAACGACCTACAGTTGAGAACATATATAAGACACCTTCTACAGGGTAGCTTCGTCCTACACCACCATCATCATATCTACGTGGAGCGCGTTTGCCTGTCCGAATATTTGACCCAAAATAGTATGATGTGAAGTGCGAAGTTTCTTCTGTTAAACTTCCTACAACAATTGAGCCTTCAACCTTTGCTAGATTTTTGGTCTTCCCTTTCAAATGACCCATGAAATGCTCGAATGGGTACATCCACCGAAAGTGAACGGGTCCTCCAAGTTCTGCTTCGTGCGGGAGATGGATAGGTAGATGTTCCATGACTTCAAAAAAAGCCGAAGGGAAGATTTTTTCTATGTTGCACAATAATATTTGCACAATAATATTAGGATATTTGTCGCGAGTCTTGTCGTAACATCATCGCTCAAAGTCCTTGTACAAAAATCTCGGAAAAACGCTCCAATACCTGCTTGTATATCAAAAAATATATAAGATGCATATTAATTAGATCAAAAGTACGTATACCAATTGTAAATATATACCTGCGATTGCTTCATGCACATTTCCTGGTAGAAGTTCGGCAAATGCAAAAGGAAGTAGGCGTTCCATAAAAACGTGACAGTCATGACTCTTCATACCTGAAAACTTTTGCCCTTTCTCTACACATTTAGCAAGGTTAGAAATGTATCCATCAGGAAACTTGACATCGGAAGTTGCCCATTTAAATAAGGCTATCTTTCCTTCCCCTCCCAACCCAAAATATAGGAACTGGTGCTTTTCCATTCTTTGTTACATGCAGCTCGTTCCGTGAACAAATATCTGGCAAGTCCAATCTCGACTTTCCGCTATCTTTAGTTCTTCCCTGAACATTCAACACTGTATGCATGATGTTATCGAAGAAGTTCTTTTCAATATGCATGACATCGAGATTGGGTCGAAGTAAATGATCCTTCCAATATGGGAGTTCCCAGAAAATAATTTTTTATGCCAATTGTGGTACTCTCCATATTCGTCCGGCATATTAGATGTACTGTGCCAGTTTTCACCACGTTTGACCGTTTGCTGAGCACCGTAATGATCAATTTGTGTCTCTAGTTCTTCACCGGTTAGGTACACTGGCAGTGGAACACGAACAACTTTGTTCTTCTTAAACAACCGCTTATTTTTTCGGTATGGATGATTGATAGATAGAAACCGATGGTGACAATCAAACCAACTGGTTTTCCTACCATGCTTCAGTTGAAAAGCTTCTGTCCGATTAAGACAATAAGGACACGATAATCTCCCATGCGTAGTCCATCCTGATAGCATCTCGTACGCAGGGAAGTCGCTTATTGTCCACATGAGTACCGCTCTCATCGTAAAATTCTTTTTCCTCGCACAATCATACGTACGAACCCCCGTATACCACAACTGATTCAGCTCTTCTATCAGCGGCTGCAAATATACGTCGAGTGACCGCTTTGGATGCTTTGGTCCAAGGACTAAGATACTTAAGAATAGAAATTCTCTTTGCATGCACATATCAGAGGGTAGGTTATAAGGAGTTAGGATTACTGGCCATAAAGTGTATTGCCTACCAGACATTCCAAATGGGCTAAATCCATCGGTACATAGCCCTAGATATACATTTCTTTTCTCTCTAGCGAAGTGTGAATGCACCTCTTTAAAATGTTTCCACGCTTTTGCGTCAGACGGATGAGTGACCACCCTATCTATCTGCATATGATCAGCATGCCACCTCATTGATCATGATGTCCTTTCCGATTGATACATTCGTTTCAACCTATCTGTTATAAGCAGGTACGACATCCGCTGATATGGTACCTTATTCCGACCTGCACCTTGTGGTTTATATCTTGGCTTCTTGCAAAATCGACATTCTTGGTTGATTGGCAGCATCTAGCATATCATAGAATCGTTTTGCATCTATGTTTGGTTCTTCTACGTCGTCAACATTATGCTCATTATGTGCACATGTACTTGTCGTTTCATGAAATGCATCTGCAACCATATCATGCATCCTATTGTGTTGACCAACCTCTTCTAAATGACAATCAAATTGATGCAAACTATTTGACTGATCCTCATCCAAATTCATAGCTCTATAGTTACTACTACTTGCTGCATTATAACTCTGATCATGTCCTTCTCCATGATGAAACCATACATAATACTGTGGCGTAAACCCTCTATGTAACATATGCGTTAGAGCTAGCTCAGTACGGATAAATTTTCTATTCTTGCATTTCGGACAAGGACAAAACATCATACCAGATTCAACGGTTATTTGCATTTGTCGGGCTTGAAACATGAATCCTTCAACCCCAACTTTGAATTCTTGCGATACTCCTCCCTCCGAATTCTTATGCGCATACATCCAACTTCTTAATTCGTAAATAGACATTTTTTTATGAAGGAAGATGTGTGTGTGTTTTTTTTATGCAACTTCCATTATGAGTTTGGGTTCTATATATAGAGTTTTTCTTCTCATTTATCGTTGATGTGATCCCGGAAAGCTTGGAGCATGTGACTATGGAGCAGCTTGAACCTGAGGAGCAGCTTGAACCTGAGGAGCTCGGAGCTGAAGAGGAAATAGCATTGCATGTTCCTATAGGTCCTATGACAAGGTCTAAGACAAAGAGACTGAATCAAGCAACCACTACACTTCTACTTCAGATTGAGGGCAGTCTTAAACGTGATGCTTGTCCAGCCACGTTGGTTGTGATTCAAGTCGTTTAAGCAACAACAAGGGAGGTGTGTGACTTGCACTCTTTTTTCCTCTTCTTGGTTTTGTCCCAATGGGTTTTCCAAGAGAGGTTTTTAATGAGGCAAGCCCACACACTTTTATCCACAGCCCCTTGTTGTTTTAAGGCCCAACTTTTTATTCTGGCTTGTTTTAAGGCCCAAGGTCGAATTGTGACCTTTGGGGTTTCTCTACGCTTCTCTATAATCCCCTCCTTTTCTTGTAAACGTTTTTGATCAAACCTTTTTATCAAAAATCTCTCTGAACTCGTTTGATCAAGAGCTTGTGTGTGTCATATCACAATCTCAACTTGTGCTTGCGATTGGTGCGTCATATCCAAGCATAATCAAGCCCGAAAGTTCAAGGGACTTTCGCATCCTTTGAAAGTTTCACATCAAACCCTAAATCGTTACTATCATTCTCTCAATCTCACGAAGCGTATCAAGGGGCTGGGATCTCATCAGAATGAGATTCTATCATGTGGTTGCTGATCTTGTTCCTTTCATTGCAGATGAAACATATTTGAGGACAAATCCTTTTCAAGTGGGAGAGGATGATGTGATCTCGGAAAGCTTGGAGCATGTGACTATGGAGCAGCTTGAACCTGAGGAGCTCGGAGCTGAAGAGGAAATAGCATTGCATGTTCCTACAAGTCCTATGACAAGGTCTAAGACAAAGAGACTGAATCAAGCAACCACTACTCTTCTACTTCAGATTGAGGGCAGTCTTAAACGTGATGCTTTTCCAGCCACGTTGGTTGTGATTCAAGCCATTTAAGCAACAACAAGGGAGGTGTGTGACTTGCACTCTTTTTCCCTCTTCTTGGTTTTGTCCCAATGGGTTTTCCAAGAGAGGTTTTTAATGAGGCAAGCCCACACACTTTTATCCACATCCCCTTGTTGTTTTAAGGCCCAACTTTTTATTCTGACTTGTTTTAAGCCCCAACTTTTTATTCTGACTTGTTTTAAGGCCCAAGGTCGAATTGTGACCTTTGGGGTTTCTCTACGCTTCTTTATAATCCCCTCCTTCTCTTGTAAACGTTTTTGATCAAACTTTTTTTTATCAAAAATCTCTCTGAACTCGTTTGATCAAGAGCTTGTGTGTGTCATATCACAATCTCAACTTGTGCCTGCGATTGGTGCGTCATATCCAAGCAGAATCAAGCACGAAAGTTCAAGGGACTTCCGCATCCTTTGAAAGTTTCACATCAAACCCTAAATCGTTACAATCATTCTCTCAATCTCACGAAGCGTATCAAGGGGCTGGGATCTCATCAGAACGAGATTCTATCAACCGTCGAATCCACGACGAAAATAAAGTAGAATTGCCGACGAAATATAGTTCAACGACGAATTGCTGATTGAAAAATCGCTTATAATAAAAAACCGGTACAAATAAAAAAACACGTGCTCTCATAACTTTTATGGGACGTTTAATCATCGTTACTTCACGTTGAAAGTGGACAAGAGTAACTTCGTCGCAAATTAACGTCCACTTTACGACGATTTACCTCTTTGTCTGTAATTCGTCGTTAAGTCGTCAGTATTTAACTACGATTTTACGTCGAAAACATTTCAACGCTAATTAACGACGATTTTACGTCGTCCTCCTGATACGACGTGAATATGTCATTACGTGGTCGCTAATTTACGACGACTCATTTTTGACGTAAACTTTCGATGCAAAATTCTTGAAGAAGGAGTGGAACTCCCCAGGGTTTGAAGATTTAAAGAGATCCTTGAAGTAAACCTCTGCAACATCTCCTCTAGATGCGTCTTCCCGTTGAATGTCCCATTAACATCTTTCTGTTTAGCCAGAAAAATTGATCCCCTTTTTTATTTAACAGCCGCATGAAAAAGGGAGTATTTCGATCACCTGATTTCAGCCATTGTTCTTTGCTTTTCTGTCTCCAATACTGTTCTTCTTCTTTGTAGGCTTCAGAGAGATCTTTTTTAAGGTTGAAAACCACTTGGAACCTTAGAAAGTTTGAAAATTGTTATGTTTCCAACTCTGTCTGAATCTGAGAAGTTCGGTTTTGAGAGTTGAGATTGTTTTCATGCATCCATCTACTTAGAGATTTCCTACAAAAACGCAGCTTCTCTAAAACCTTCATCCGAGGACTTGAAAATCGAGAATTCCAAGCTTGTCTTATCGCCTGTTAAACATATGGTTTATTAAAGAGGTGTTTATCAAATTTGAAGCTTCCTCTATAAGACTTTTTCTGAGAAACAAGTTTGATCAGAACTGGTCGATGACTAGATCCTCTTTTAGCTAAGAACGATAGCTGGAAAAGTTTTGTACCACTCTTTGTTCCCAACGTTTCTCTTTAGTTTTGTACCTCATTCCTCCCAAAGTGAATGGGTTACCTTGATTTGGAGGTTCTGCCATACCACAACAATTCAACATCTCTTTGAAAGGAACAAAAGAAGAGTCCCCACGTCTTCGACCTCCCAGCTTTTCCCCGAAATTGAGAATAGCATTGAAATCTCCCACCATGCCACAATACTCTTTTCTGTTAACTCCAATGCGATTTAGTGTTTCCCAAACTCTTTGTTTTGCTTCTCATATGGAGTTCCATAAACACATGTAAGATAAAAACTAAAAGAAGCAAATTGTACATGAAAGTCGATTATATTCTTATCGGACAGGTTCAGACCAATATTCACATTTTTCTTCCAAAAGAGGGCCAATCCCCCCACTAAGACCAACTAGATTAACTGTATGTATACGATCGTAACCCAACCACTCTTGAAGATCGACTAAAACCTTTCTACATTGCTTTGTTTCCACAAGAAAAAAGATCTCAGAGAAATGCTCTTTGCGCGGTTCCTTAAGACGTTGAACTATCAGGTCTTGAAACCGTCCCAAGCCCTGGCAACTCCAGTTTATCATCGCCATTATGGATTGGACAGTCCCTTATTTGGGACCACCTCAATTTGAATGCGCTTAGCGACCTTTTTATGGAACTTCATCTTCATCCGCAACTTTTCTTTTAGCAATCAGTACTTAAAGAGTCTCCTCAAAGGCATCTGCATCTGGTTTGGAGAGGAGAGGTTTTGGGGATCTCTTATTTTTTAAACGACATTTCCTAGGATTGACTTTCCTCAATATTGTTCCGGAAGAGCTAGCCTCTAAAGAGGTAAAGCTCCTTACCGTTGAAAAATTTTAAAAAATCAAGACATGCAACACCCCTATCAACTGGCGTCAGCTCAAAAGGACCAAGAGGATTTAGCTTAAGACTGGCTTGAATGGCAGCTCCAAGAAGTTTGGCAGGCTTATCATCTTTCTTTGAAACTGACTGAGGAACCTTAAGATTATTGTAATAAAAAAACAAGACCATTATATACCCTTATTCACATCACGATGCACAATTGGGCGAGCTTCAAGACGCATAATCGATTTCTGAGCTAAACGGCCTTTTTCCACTTCCCTTATTGAATTTTTAACCCTCTCCTTTCTTATCAATCTCTCTTCTTCTTTAGATACTAAAAGGTACTGACGCATTCCTTCCACCACCTCCGGAGCGATTCTTGGCCTTCCCGTTGACTGATTAACCCCAACTTGGTTTTCTTCAAGGACCCCAAAGAATGGGTCTGAAGATTTAAGAAAATGATATTACTGGATTTTCTCAGTTGGAATGCCTTCCCGAAAAGAATCAGCATTATCTTGTCTCTTCTTGATGAGCAAAGGGCAAACAGTATTCTCGTGGGTTAATCTTTTGCACTCATAACACCCTTTTTGAACATGTTCATACTCAAAAATCACCAAAGTTGTTTTCCCTTTAGGTAAATTAACAACTTTAGATCTTCTCAAAGGTTTGGATATGTCAAAGAGAATTTTGACTCTTAACAAAATCTTCGATATGAGGAACACATCTAGGTCAAAAGCTACTTCTGTAACTTTAACAAGCTGATCTCCCAATGCAGTGAGGGACTTGGACGTGTAATAGTTGATTGGAAGATTCCATATTTGTAACCAGATCAGAACAAATTGCAGATATTTATTAGGAGGAAATACATACCAACGGTCTATTGTGAGGGCCCATTCATTGACAGAGTGTAGACCTTTATCCAGCACCTCTTGCAAGTCATGTTTTGTGTTGAAGAAGAACTTGAATCTTTCTCTCGAAAGAGCTATTCCACTCACTTGACCAATTTTTTTCCATTTCCTTGGCATGTTCCGAATCAGGTGTTTCATAGGTTGGCAATCGGGGTTTAAAACCCAACCTACAAGACTCAAGACTGCGTTCATGATGTGCTCAGATTTCTCCTAAGACCACTGTTGCAAGTGCACAACAGTAAAATAGTACAAATGGTTATCAAACTGAATTGATAACATCGTATTTTTACTCATATTTACTACTATTTTAATATGTTTTTGATAAGTATCTAAAGTGTTTTTTTAGAGATTTTAAGGCGTTTTTCTACTATTTGTAGTTTTTAGAGTCATTACAGGTACCTTGGACTAAAAGGATACAAAAGGAGCAAAAAATAGCTTTCATATGAAGTATAATTCCGACGAAGGTCTCCCACTCAACCAAATTTGACGTTCTTAGTGCCCAAAGAAATCCATGAAAGTTAGCTTTCATATGCAAGTGGTTTAAAGGCAATCCATCAAGTCAATCAGAAGTTATGCCTGAAATATTGAAAACTAGTCCAGCAGGCTCGCGTACTAAAGTCTATAACTCAGCTCTCGTTGGTTATAACCCCTAGATCATCTAGAACAGATCAGGCAACTTACTAGACTTTGAGAATCTAAACGAACAGAAGAACAGTAGCTAGGTGATCAAGTTAGCTAACAGCAATAGAAACAAGACTAGACGAAGAACAATTGTGATATCCCTATATATTTAATTGACCTTAGATCTAACAATCTATGAACTCTCTTTGAATTCCCCTTAGCCTAACTAATAAACTACTCTAAACGAAACATAAACAAAATCAAAAGCATAAGAAAAACGAATTAAATTCAATAGAAAAGAGATGACAAAGTAAAGAGATAAGAATTCTTCTCTAGAACAAGTGCATAGATGAGTTCTTCTCTCTTGGGAGCTCGGGTCTCTCAATTAAAACATGAATACAAGTTTCCTAGACTCTGTGGACCGGTCAAGTTTTGAAGCTTCTGTTACCGGTCGACATGACTGGTCTTCCAGCTAGAAGACTGAAATCGTGGCTGCTTGAACACACATGAAGGACCGGTCACAGATTGAGCTAGGCTTGCCCAGTCCTTCTACCCGAGCTTCCGCGGTATTTGAAGCTGATGTTGGAGAAGAGTGGACTGGTCACGTGGGGAGTGAATGGTGACCGGTCCCCTTGGGGAGGAGTCAAGATCGTGGTTTGAAGTTAGGGTAAGTTGGAGGACCGGTCTTGATGATCAAAACTCAGCCCGGTCCTCGCGGCAGGTCTTCTAGACCTCTCAGCATGAAAACTTGAATAATTTATGATCTAGAGCTCTAAATTGGTTGAGATCAAGTGCATTGGAAATCTCACTCACAACATATACAATACTATACTTTTACACTTAAACTTTCTAAAACAATTTGAAATTTGTTTGCAAACACTTCAAAATGATTTATTATCAATACATATAGTGGTATTACTGTAAGAAAATAATTTTCTTTCGGTTTAAAAGTGAATGTTTCATTTTTGCATTTTGCACATTTAAAACACTATACCGTCGGAAATCGGTCGAAAATTTCCGACGGAATTCCGAAGGCCTGGACATCGGTTGCAATTCCGTCGGAAAATTTCGACCGATTTCCGACAGATTAATATACACATGTTGACCACATGTAAGTGTTATACAAACGTGGGATATATAAATGTAGTTGGAAAACCGTCGGAAATTTTTGACGGTTTTTCGACGGATATTATTTATTTGGTAATTCAAATCTCTTACATTATAAGATATCTTTCCTGGAGTAGAATACACAACTAAAAGTTCAATAGATGCAGACATAAATAATAAAATACACATACATAGAATTCAATTACAAGATATTTTATAAAACATATAACAACTATGAATCTGATGAATAGTCGGATGCCACTGATTTAAAATCTTCTTCAAATTCTCCATGCTCTTCCTCTGAATTCTCAAAAACCTAAGTATCTTCATAGTTGGTAAAGTCAATCACAAGGTCCACTTCAAGTGAATGCTCAATCGATCCTATAAAACCAATAGAGGTTTGCTGGAGAGGATCGTTGTCAGAAACCCAAAGTACTATACCCCTCGGATTTACCTGAGTCACTGTGATCCAGGGGTCTTTCTTGTTCTTCACCCTAGGATCGTATGTTTGGAGTCCCTTTCTCGAATGAGCTGATGTAACACCAAATGCGTCATGACGAACTCCGGTTCCTAAGAATGGGTTGTACCAATCGTAGTAAAATGCAATGCACCTTAGGTCAAACATTCGTGGGTAATGAACCTCCAAATATCTCCCGTAAAACATCGTAGTATACCAGATCGCCAGATTGTGCAGAAATTCCGTAGTTTGCAGTTGATCTTAATGTTGCCTTCTCAGTAAACATTAAATGCGAATCCACGTGTTGAATACATAGGATATGAACTTGCAACAAATTGTGGACCGTTGATCAACTCTTATAACCATGTTGGAAATGAGTGTCTTCTACTCGTCATAGTCCGCACCTATATATACAAATTAATTAAAATATAAATTAAATAAATGAATAAACAAAAAAATAATTTAATTAAGTGTGGCACTTACGTAAAATTGAAGCCGCTGTGAAAATTCACTCTGGTTTAGCTCACAAATTTGCTTCTCTGTATATTGCGGATACTTGAACCGTACTTCGCCATATAAATTCTATAAATAAAGATTTGTACCCCTCATACTCTTGTAGTTCGTCACAATTTGTGAGAATGTGCATATGTAAGTGAGATTGCTCCTCCTCTGTTAACCTTCTTTTCTTGCATTTTCCACTCAGTCGGACGACTTCTGCAAAGATGTTAGGGACATGCACTGGATAAAATGGTATTTCGCCACCATCATCGTGTCTACCAGGTCTCCGAATCTTTGTCTGAACTTCTCATCCAAAGTGGTATCCAGCAAAGTTTAAGTTTCTTCATTGATGCTCTGTGCCACAATTGAACCCTCAACTCTACTTAAATTTTTCACCTTTTTCTTCAAATAGAACATATACCTTTCGAAAGGATACATCCATCGATATTGGACTGGGCCACCAGGTGTTGTTTCTCGAGGAAGATGAACTTGAAGATGTTCTATAACATCAAAGAAGGACGGTGGGAAAATCTTTTCAATATTACAAAGGATAACATGTATCTTCTCTTCCAAATTGCGATACAATCTACTGTTAGTGATCTCGTAGATATATCCTGAAAGAGTGCGCTAATCCCTGCATAAAACATAATTAATTAATGAAATATATATATATAACGATCATAATTGATTTAACGATAAAAGTTTTAAAGTACCTACAATGGCCTTGTGAACATTTTGGGGTAACAAACCGTCGAAAGCAAATGGAAAGAGACGCTGCATGACGATGACAGTCATGACTCTTTATCCCAATAAATTTTCCTTCTCGACGATCAACGAAATTTCGCAGATTAGATGCATATCCGTCTGAAAATTTTACATTATGCATAATCCAGTCGAAGAATTATTGTTTAGATGCAACATCCAACCGGAAAGCTGGGATTGGATATTTTCTGTTACCCATAACATGTAGCGGCTTCCGGGAATAAAAATCTAGCAGGTTAAATCTGGATTTCAAATTGTCTTTTGTCTTCCCTTGGACATTAAGAATATTGTGCATGATGTTGTCGAAAAAGTTCTTCTCAATGTGCATGACATCCAGATTATGTCTCAAGATATGGTCCTTCCAATAAGACAAATCCCAGAAAATACTTTTCTTGTGCCAATTGTGATGTTCACCACAATCGTCAACATTTTTATGCCCATGACCACCACAATCTACAATCCTCAAAACACCAAAATCTCTCAACTGATTCAACATACAAGTGCCGTCAATCTCAGGAGGTGGACCATCAAACACTTTATTTGATTTTCTTGAACAGCGTGGTGCTGCGGCAATAACGATGATCGCTCGGTAGAAATCGGATGTGACAATCAAACCAACTTGTCTTCCGTCCATTCTTCAATTGGAATGCATCAATATTATCTTGACAATAGGATAACCTTCTGTGTGTTGTCTAACAAGATAACATACCAAATGCTAGAAGATCGCTATTGGTCCACATAAGTACAACACACATAATGAAGTTTAGTTGGGACGAAACATCATACACTTCTATACCATGCTCCCACAACATTTGCAACTCATATATCAATGGTTGCAAAAACACATCAAGTGCCCTATTAGGATGCTCTGGGCCGGGAACCAGAATGCTTAGAAACATAAACTCCCTTTTCATGCATAAAGATGGCGGCAAATTGTAAGGAGTCACGATTACTGGCCAACAATGGATATTGCCTTCCATGCTTCCCAAATGGGTTCAAACCATCTGTACATAACCTGAGGTACACATTTCTTTGCTCAAACGCAAAATAAGGATATAATGACTGAAAATGTTTCCATGCTTCTGCATCTAAGAGATGAGAAATTTTGCTTTCCGTTGTATGCTCTGCATGCCATCTCATAGCCTCTTCAACCTCTTTTTTAATGGCAAATACCACATCCTCTTATACGGAATTGGAACTCTTCCACTTGTTTCTTGAAACCGAAGTTTGCGACAAAAGCGACATGACGACCGACCTGCATCTGCTCTCCAATATATCATACCGTTGTCGACGCATACATCTATCATCTGATATGGCAAGCTAAGACCAGCCACGAGTTTCTGTATCTCATAGTACGAAGCTGGTGAAAGATTTTCTTCCATCAAAATATCTTTAACAAAATCTCCTATCGCATCCACACAATCCTCGCTCAAATTGAAATATGTCTTTATGGTCATAAACCTAGTTGCAGCTGATAAGGTGAATGATCAAAAATAATTAGTTCACGGTGTTGAGGTCCTGATGATCTTGGTCCATCCATGATCAAAAATAATTAGTAACATTTGATGTAGACATTTTGTTAAAGTTGGTTGTATTGAATGAGGAGTGTTGGTGTTTATAAGATATGGATTCAACTAGTTTCTTACGGATTTCCAACGGCATTCGTTCGACGGCATTCACTACCGATCCTAAGCTCGTTCAGCAAATCGAACGCCATAATGCCGAGATCGAGAAGTTGAACTTGATGGTCAAGGCGAAAGACGATTAGTTCACGGTGTTGAGGACTGAGAGCACCAAGACTCAAGAGCAGCTAAACCAGGTTATGCAATTGATGCAATCCAAATTCTCGGATTCTTTTCGGGGTTTGGGTTCTAAATCTAGCTAGATCTGTCTTCTTCAAACAATATTTTCTATTTTATTTTGTAATTTAAAAAACAAATTATTATATATTTTATAACTATTTAAATTTTAGAGAAATTGCATTGTATAATAGGTTTGTGTATTCAAATTAGGTATCTAACATAATTTAAAAACAAATTAGATAACTAGCAAAAGTTACATGTAAATTATCTCTTTTGCCCTTCTGCTAAACATGTGTACACTAAGGACACGTCGCTATCATCTTTTTTAAAAATGTCAATTTTTATTTTTATTTTCATTTTTAAATTTTAAATCCTTTCAGAAATTTTTGTTTTTAACAAAATCTTTTTAAAAAATATTTCTCTCTCCCGTCTTCCTCTCCCTCTTTCCTCTCTCCTCTCTTTCTCTCTCCCCCACTCTCCTCTTTCTCTCTCTCGACATCAACTTTCATTCTGGGTTTTTTTGTAAGCTTTGTTCCTTTTTATTTTTTTCACTCATATCTTATTTTTCTTCTCCTTATAATAATATTGTTTTCTAATTGGATTTTTGGAGGATTAGGATTTTCTAGATCGATATGGTCTCAAGTTCTAAAATAAATACAATTTTTTATACTTGTTCATGTTTGGTTTAACAAATTGATTCCAATTATGTGTTTAGTGTCTAATCTTTTAATTTGCTTGTTATAGATGTGTACTAAATAGATTATAGTCAATCCCACTAATAGAAATAATAAAGAAAAGATTGCGAATGTGCATATCGTTGTGTGTGTTCTATCTTCTTTGCTATGCTAAAAAATTTAATTTTATTGGTAAATATAGTAACTATCTTTTTTAGTTGCATATAGTTGACTATACAAAATTCTAAATCAATCGTACACGATCA
>OVAY01003103.1:0-13018 GCA_900406395.1 Kernera saxatilis | reverse complement strand
TCAACAGGTCGCATAGGTTCTACACCAACCTCCTCACGCTGGAAAAAAAAAACATACATTTACATTAATCGCAATCAAAATCAGTTGAACCAGTTGAACCACTATACCAGTTGAACTAGTAATACCACTAGTACCAGTTGAACTAGTAATACCACTAGTACCAGTTGAACTAGTAATACCAATCAAAATCCAAACAAAATCTAAACAAAACTGAAATTTATCCACATTACCAGGCTTTGCGACGACTGTGGTGGCTCCGACGGCAAAGANATCCACATTACCAGGCTTTGCGACGACTGTGGTGGCTCCGACGGCAAAGAAAAGCGAGAACCACCGAGACCTCCACTATTTTCACCATCGCCATCACCATCTTTTTCGTTTTTCTCTTCATCATCATCTTCATTACTTCCCATGTGGGATTCTCCAATGGTGGATTCTCGTGGAGGCGGAGCCATAAGAAGAAGCAGCGGAGGCATAAGAAGAAGCAGTGGAGGCTCCGGCGGAGACGTAGGAGGCGGAGGCGTAGGAGGCGGAGGCGTACGAGGTGGAGACGTTAGAGCCTGAGGCGTAGGAGGCGGAGACGTCGGAGCCCGAGACGTTGGACGCGACGGCGACTGTTCACGGTTCGTCCTTCCTCTCTTCTTCACGGTTACTTTCTTTTCCGGTGCCAGCGGATCCTTGCGTTTTTTTTCCTCCTTTCGGTTTCGCCGGCGGTTTTTTAGAACGTGGCGGCATTGAAGTGAATAAGGGTTCTTCGATTTTCGAAGAAATTTGGGAAATTTGGGGAAATTTGAGAAGATTTGAGAATTAGGGTTCGTCGGGGGAAGAAGAAGAAAAAAATGATGGAGAAAGAAAGGGGAAGGGAAAAAATGTTTTGTGTTAGGGATTTTCGAGACCCGTTTATTTTTGTGGGCGGGCGGATAACCCAACTAAAAGTTGGTTGGGTCAGTAAATAACTCAAATTCTGAAGATAAAATGGACAATCATCACACTTTCGATTTAAAAAAAACTAATTAAAAATTTCTAAAACATAAAGGGTCAAATTAGATTTGATCCCATCGTTCCCTTCATCGCCATTTTCAATACCTAGTATGAGAATCGCTCGCCGTTTTCTCTACATTATTTCGAAAATTTGACCTTGAGTTGCATCTTGTTGATGGCTTTTTCTTAAAAAGCTCACAAATTTGAATCAATGGCCAATTCTAAAAGAAAAAAATTCTTCTCTTATATATGTTTACGCTTGATGGACGCTCATATGTTCACTTGTTGAAATGTCTTCTCTTATTGCCCTTTTGAACAGGTGAATCTTTCAAAGTCTTGTGATGATAAAGACTTTGGTTTCTCCTTGTAGTGTATATGTACTGTGTCTTCTCCACTCTCCCCAAATTATTCAATCCAGAAGCATCTCGTTGGCCAAATGCGTCTGTAAAAGTCTTGTGATGACAACCTAATATATATTCCTTTGTTTAGGGATTTGAATCTCAGAAACTCAATTTTGACAGATATTGTAAGAAAGTGAAGCCGAGAGCAGTAAGAATGGAGCTCACAATAACTCAACCTGATGATTGGCATCTTCATCTCCGCGACGGCGATCTTCTTCAGGCTGTTGCTCCGGGTTGTGTGCCTTTAACAATACATCTATTGCTTTGGTGGTTATGGTGTATTGGTGTTTCCTATGAACCCATTGTTGTTTGTTCTATATGAATTCCTCTATTACAATCTGTATTTTCTTTGATGCTTGTGTTTTGTCTGATGGGAAATGGGTTGTGTAAATGTGTGTAGTGCGAGTAATTTTAGGAGAGCGATTGTGATGCCGAATCTCAAGCCACCTGTTACAACCACTGAAGCTGCCATTACTTACCGGGAATCTATCATGAAAGCTTTGCCAAGTGGGAGCAGCTTTGATCCACTTATGACGCTTTATTTGACAGACAAAACCCATCCTGATGAGATCAAGCTTGCCCGTAAGTATATGTGCCATTGTTTTTCCATCATGTTGCAAGTAGTCAGATACATTTTCATCTTTCAAATTGAGATTCTACTTGCGGCTGTTCAGTTTATGAGTATATAAGCTCGTTTTTAGGGAAAAGTGGTGTGGTTTATGCGGTGAAGCTGTACCCTGCTGGAGCCACAACCAACTCTCAAGATGGTGTCACAGACCTCTTTGGAAAATGCTTTCCAGTACTAGAAGAGATGGTCAAACAAAACATGCCTTTACTGGTAAATAAATCACACAGCACAGTAGACTTGTCTTTTAGACTTTCTTGTATGAGGAATGTTTTGGTTAGGTTCATGGTGAGGTCACACATCCGAGTATTGATGTCTTTGACCGCGAGAAAATCTTCATTGAGACAGTTCTGCAGCCTCTAATCCAACGCCTTCCACAGCTAAAAGTAGTGATGGAACACATCACTACCATGGATGCTGCGAAGTTTGTTGAATCTTGCAAAGAAGGTTGATAAATATGAGAACCTTCATCCGCCCATCCTTTACCATTACGGTAGGAGAGCCAAGGCCCAAAAGGGCCGAGAAGATTGAAGAGAGGAAGAAAGAAGTCCAAGGCGGGTTAGTGGGCTCATCTTGGAGTAGTTACTCTAGTTAAGTAAAGAATAACCACATATGGGTAAGTTAACTAAAACCTGCACATGATGGTTAACAGTGCATATGGGGTGAAGATCTTGAGGATCACGTAGTATTAAGGGAAGGGAGTAGAGAGAGAAAGGTTTTCTATTTCTGTAAACCTTTCTTCGATCAATCCCAAGTATTTTCTATTTCTGATTCTCTGTTATTGAGTTTTACAAACTACACGTATCAACTTGGTATCAGAGCAGTTCGAAATCTGGGAAGAAAGAAGAAGATGGCACCACAGAAGAAGACTGACCTTGAGAAGACAGTGGAAGCCTTACAGAAGGATGTGGGGAAGATCGCTGCCTTGGAGAGGAGTATTGAGGAGATGAAGAACCAGATGGGAAAGCTCAGTGTGCTTGACAGGCTGGAGCAACGTATGGTTGAGGAAGCAGAGGCTAAGAAGCGACAGAGTGTGGAAACACACACGACGGGTGAGATCGCTAGTCACGTGGGTCAGAGCAAGCCCGGCAATGGAGGCCACCGGAGACACGAGCCGAACCACTGATCCGTAAGTTGGAGTTACCACTATTCGAAGGGGGAAACGCAGAGAGCTGGGTGCTCCGGGTGGAACAGTATTTTGAGCTGAGTGATTTCACCGAAGAAGAGAAGCTCCAAGCCGTAAGGATGTGTTTTAACGACGAAGCGTTGCTATGGTACCGATGGGAGAGGGAACGCAATCCGTTTCTGAGTTGGGAGCAGATGAAACACAGGGTCCTGGAGCAGTTCTCTGAGAGTCACGACACTTCCGCAGGGGAACGGCTCCTCACTCTCAGGCAAGATGATACGGTGAAGGCTTATTGCCGGGATTTCATCTCCCTCGCCACTAATGCGTCGGAGTTGTCAGAACCGGTTCTGGAGATGGCTTTTATGATAGGGCTACAACCACGAGTAAGAGCAGGGGTGAAGATGTTCGAGCCACATAATCTGAAAAAAAATGATGAGCGTCACAAAGCTGGTGGAGGAATGGTCGGGACAGGAGGGGACGACACCGGAGGTATTATCGGGCGGACCAGGACGAGGATTGCGATCGGTGGCAGGTAGATCTGCGGGAAGCTTTTCGCGTGGGGACTAGATGGAAGGTAATGGGCCAGGGGCTGGATCGAATATATTCAGGCCCAAACCCGCAAATGTTCCTTACAGCCAAACGACGACGTCTAGGCATCTACCTGAGAAAACCCTAACTCCACAAACGCAATACAATGAACCCCGTAAAACTCATTACCGGTGACTGACTGATGCGGAGGCATCGGAGAGGCGAGCCAAGGGACTCTGCTTCCGATGCGATGAGAAGTACTTCGCCGGACATCGCTGCCGACTAAAGGAGTTACAAGTGTTCCTGGTAAAATAGGATGGATCGGAGAGTGTGTTGGGGGAAGAACATGAGATGGAGGAGGAAAGTAAGCCGTCGGAGGAGACATAAATCTCAGAGCTGACTGAGCTCTCCTTCAATTCCGCGGTGGGACTCAGTTCACCGAGAACTATGAAGCTAAAGGGAGTAATCCATCAGACAGAGGTAGTGGTGATGATCGACAGTGGCGCTTCTCATAACTTTATATCTGATAGGGTGGTCCAGCGACTGGGACTGGCGACAGCGGGAATCACTGGTTACGGAGTGCTGATGGGGACGGGGTTGACAGTGCGAGGTGAAGGAGTGTGTAAGGAGGTGAAGCTGGAGATGCAGGGCTGTACGGTGGTGGCGAGTTTCTTGCCGTTGGAGTTGGAAAGTGCCGATGTGATATTGGGGATGCAATGGCTGGAGACACTCGGAGAGATGAAGGTCAATTGGAAGCGTCAGGAGATGCAGTTCAAATTGAATGGAGTTTCAGTGTTGTTAAAAGGAGACCCCAGCTTGTACAACGCATCAATCTCTCTGAAGGCGTTGATGAAGACTCTGAATCGACAAGGCGAAGGGTTTTTGGTGGAATATGGGGGAGTCCAGGCGGAGGGAGTGGAGTCATCAATTCCACCAGAAACGTTGATGCCTTTGTTGGATGAATTTCAGAAGGTGTTTGAAGAGCCACAAGGGTTACCGCCATCAAGGGGAAAAGAACATCCGATTACTCTAACACCAGGCGCTGCTCCTGTGAGTGTGAGACCATTCCGATATCCACACGCTCAGAAGGAGGAGATTGAGAAGCAGATCACGAGTATGATGGCAGCAGGGATTATCCGCGAAAGTGCTAGCCCTTTCTCTAGCCCGGTATTGCTGGTCAAGAAGAAAGATGGGAGCTGGCGGTTCTGTGTCGATTACAGGGCCCTTAACAAGGTAACAATTCCAGATAGCTACCCCATCCCGATGATAGACCAGTTGTTAGATGAATTGCAAGGAGCAGTGGTGTTCTCAAAGTTAGATTTGCGTTCTGGTTACCATCAGATTTTGGTTAAAGCTGAGGATGTGCAGAAAACGGCATTCCGAACACATGACGGCCACTAAGAAATTCTGGTGATGCCCTTTGGGCTCACCAACGCTCCTGCTACCTTTCAAGCTTTAATGAACGAGGTGTTCCGTCCCTACCCTCGGAAATTCGTATTAGTCTTTTTCGATGACATCTTGGTGTATAGCAAGGCATATGAGGAGCATTATGAGCAGTTGAGGGTGGTTCTAACAGTCCTACAACAACACCAACTCTTTGCCAACCGTAAGAAGTGTCAGTTTGGTAGTGAGAGGATTGAATATTTAGGCCATGTCATATCTTCGAGTGGAGTGGCAGCAGACCCGAGCAAGATAAGTGCCATGGAAGAATGGCCTGTTCCTAAGAATATCAAAGAATTGAGGAATTTTTTGGACCTGATGGGATACTACAGGCGCTTTGTAAAAGGCTATGGAGCAGTGGCAAGGCCTCTGACTGATCTGCTGAGGAAGGACCAATTTAGTTGGGGAGAAGGAGCTACCAAGGCTTTTCAGGATCTGAAGAAGGCCATGGTAACGGTCCCGGTCTTGGCTCTTCCAGATTTCAATGAAGTGTTTGTGGTGGAGTCTGATGCCTCTGGCACAGGTTTGGGAGCAGTTTTAATGCAACACCAGAGACCGATTGCATATTACAGTCAGGCTTTGACAGAGAGACAAAAGCTGAAATCCGTCTATGAGAGGGAGCTCATGGCCATAATGCTCTCCATTCAGAAATGGCGGCACTACTTGCTAGGAAGACGATTCATAGTTAGAACAGACCAGAAGAGCCTCAAGTTCTTGCTAGAGCAAAGAGAAATCAACATGGAGTATCAAAGATGGCTTACCAAGCTGCTAGGGTTCGACTTTGACATCCAGTATAAACCGGGTTTGGAGAACAAGGCGGCTGATGCTCTGTCAAGAAAAGGGGTCCTGCAAGAGTTTTGTGCACTCACATTACCAGCCGCCATCCAGTTGGAGGCCATTAGCAGCGAGGTCGATAAGGACTCAGAGCTACAAGCCATCGTAACAGAGCTGAAGCGAGATGTGTCCACCTACCCAGAGTACTCTCTGGTGCAGGGGAGGTTACTGAGGCAGGGGAAGTTGGTGGTCCCTAAGGGTTCTGAGCAGATTGGGGTGATACTGAAAGAATTCCATGACGGCAAGTAGGGAGGCCACGGGGGAATATTGAAGACTCAAAAGCGAATAGGGGAGATGTTTTATTGGCAAGGGATGATGACAGACATCAGGAGGTATGTGGCGGCTTGTAACGTGTGCCAGCGTCACAAGTACTCAACTCTGGCACCTGGAGGGTTACTACAACCTCTTCCGGTTCCAACAAAGATATGGGAGGATGTGTCGATGGACTTTGTAGATGGGCTGCCCAAATCAGAAGGATACAACTCCATCTTGGTGGTGGTGGACAGACTGTCAAAATATTCACACTTAGTGGGGTTGAAGCACCCGTTTACAGCGGTGGGGGTGGCGGTGCTTTTCGTTTAGGAGGTTATAAAGCTTCACGGGTTCCCAAGGACTATTATCTCTGACAGAGACAAGGTCTTCATGAGCCAGTTCTGGAAAGAGCTTTTCAGGTTGGCGAGAACCGCCTTATGCTTCAGCACTGCCTATCATCCACAAACTGATGGGCAGACTGAGGTGACCAACCAGAGCTTGGAGACGTACTTACGTTGCTTTTCCAGTGAACAACCAAAGACGTGGGCAAAGTTCCTCGCCTGGGCGGAGTTGAGTTACAATTTCTCTTACCACTCCGCGATCCAGATGTCCCCTTTCAAAGCCGTCTATGGTAGAGACCCACCAACCTTGCTCAGGTATAAAACCGGGTCAACTTCGAATGCGGAATTGGAGGAAAGGTTACTAGAGCGTGATGGAGCCCTGTAGCTCCTCCGCACTCACTTGCACAAGGCACAACAACGGATGAAGGACCGAGCGGATGGTCATCGGCGTGAGGTAGAGTTCGAGGTGGGGGACAAAGTGTACCTAAAGATACGCCCCTTCCGCCGCAAGTCATCACAATTTTCCTATCTCTTAAATTTTTTCCTATTGACAACGGTGCTTTAAAATTCATAAATTTTTCATTTTTTATTGTTAATAGAAACTTTTCATTTTTTTATTGTTAATAGTGTTCTATTTGATGTATTTTTTCACAATCTTTTTCCAATTAAAAACCGAACTGGATAGATCAGCTCGAATTATATATATTCTTATTCTTTATTTGTTTGTTTCTAATTATAAGAAAATAAGTCACATTTAAAATTTTTTTTTTTTTGGCTGATTGAAAATAAGTCAAATTTACCATTTTTTATGTGATTTTCCTTTTTATTTTTGGCTAATAAAAATTTTAAATGTTTTTATTTTTGACAATTGAAAATAAGTCAATTTACCATTTTTTATGTGATTTTCCTTCTTTATTTTTCGCTAATTAAAAATTTATGTTAAACGATGATATAGACCAATATAATTCAGTTACGATGACATGGACCAATCGAAATGAGTTTTTAAAATCCTAGGTGGAGCTAATATATGGACGTAACTAACTAAAAAACATCTTATATATGAAGGTATGATATATACATGTGTAAATATACATGGAATAACTTGATATTTTAATATAAGCTAGAGTCCATACAAAAATGTTAATATTCCATTATCTCAATCATCCGTAAAATATTTTTCTATTTTATGTATTTTTTCACAATCGATTTTCAATTGTCTATTTGGATATTTCTTTTTTTTTTTTGGGTACACGAATATATATATTCTTATTCCTTATTTGTTTATTTCTAACTATAGAAAAATATTTAAATATTTCCTTTTTATTTTTGGCAGATTGAAAATAAAAAGGAAATATTAATCAGAAGTACAAGAGTTTTTATACACAGTAAACCTTAGGTTTAGCTAACTTGCATCCCAAGTAGGCTAATATAGCCCATACAATTTTTATACAGCCCAATATATCCCGATACTCTCTCCCAAGTTAGAGCATGTAAATCACAAATGCCCAACTTGGACGACAAACCATCAAACTGAGCTCGACCGAGAGCCTAGGTGAAAATATCTGCTAATTGCTCGTGAGTGTGAACATGAATCGTAGATATCTCCTCTTGAACCGCATGACAATACTTCTCAATGTGCTTTGTGCGCTCATGAAAAATTGGATTCGCGGCTATATGTATAGCGTCCTGACTGTCACAAAAAAATGAATGGGAAGATCTTGAGGACACCCCAAATCGGCAAAGAGTTTCTTAAGCCAAGTGATCTTGGATAACGCATCATGCATCGATCGATACTCGGCTTTAGCCGATGAACAGGAAACCGTTTGCATGATGTTTGCGCTATTCCAACGGGCCCATGGCCTTGTTCCAATGAGGATCAAGCATGGCTTGTTTGTATGAAGTGGGTTCAATGCCAGCAGAAACGGCGGCTAAAAACACTTGATGAGAGGGTGATAAAGTATCATCGAAAATGTAATCCGAGATGGGTATGGTGTGTTACCTAGGACCGTTTTTTGAGGATCCTTATTGGAGCCGGTGAAGAACGTGATGTGGTCTACAATTTAACGGATGTGACAGCGGTTCAGGTCAACAAGGTTGAAGCGCAGTGTGACTCAACTTTGTGGCACCATCGCCTTGGGCTTCTTGCTTTTTTTGTGCTTTCTTCTTTACCCATGTTAACTGGTGTTTTGAAATCAGCTAGCTCTAGTCCTTGTGACGTGTGTTTTAGAGCTAAGCAAACAAAAGTGTTTTTTTATGATAGTTCTAACAAAGCAACGCATTGTTTTGCTCTCGTTCATGTGGATGTTTGGCGATCATACATAGTTCCGTCATCGTGTAGAGCAGTTTATTTTTTTACAGTTGTTGATGATTTTTCTAGAGCGGTATGGACATACCTTATGCTCGAGAAAAGCAAAGTACAAACCATTCTTCCAAATTTTTGTGCGTACGTGGAGAAGCAATTTGGTAAATCCGTGCGTATGGCTAGTAGTGACAACGTATCTCGGTTTATGTGTATGTCTTCGTTTTTTCGAAGCAACGAGATTATACATCAGACATCTTGTGTTGCTACATCACAGCAAAATGGCCGTGTTTAGCGCAAACACCACCACATTTTGAATATTGCTCGCTCGTTACTCTTCCAAGCCAGTCTTCCTATTCACTTTTAGGGAGAGGCAATTTTGATGGCTGCACATCTTATCAATCGGAATCCTGCCAAAATTCATCAAGGAAGGACTCCCTATGAGATTTTCGCGGTGAAGAACCACCGTATGAGCAGTTAAAAGTGTTTGGTTCTTCTTGTTTCGTTCATCATCGCTTTCGCGATAAGGACAAATTTGGAGTTCGTAGCCGCCACTGTGTCTTTGTGGGTTATCCATTTGGAACAAAAGGGTAGAAGGTCGATGATCCCGTCACCAATGAGTTTTTCACTTCCCTGGATGTGGTGTTTCAAGAAAATGTGTTTATGTTGGCTAACAAAGTCTTGAGTAATGATACATTGTTTTCTTCCGATGAATGCTATGATGACGACTGGATTATTCATCCCTTACCTACTTTTGACGTAAGGGGGAGTTCACCACCTGACAATCCACCTGTAGTTGACTCCACCCCTCCCGTCGTTTAGACTTCACATGTTGAAACTGTGTCTCCCGATGTTGCATCATTCTTCGGATTTAACTCGTTCCGCTGATCCGGTTGGTGAAGTCAGTCAAGATGTGTTAGGAATAGGTCATCGGAAGAAGGTTCATTCGGTTAAGCTTCATGATTATGTCACGTATAACACTCGCTGCCACGAAGACGCCCATCAAGTTTCACCCGACTTCGATTCAGCTTCCTCGTCTCCGGTCCTAGGTAACACACCATACCCCATCTCGAATTACATTTCTAATGATGCTTTCTCACCCTCTCATCAAGTGTTTTTAGCCGCCGTGTCTGCTGGCATTAAACCACTTCATACAAACAAGCCATGCTTGATCCTCGTTGGAACAAGGCCATGGGCTCGGAGATTGATGCTCTTGAAATTAATTGTACGTGGAGCATCGTTGATCTTCCTCCAAGCAAGGAAGCGATTGATAATAAATGGGTTTATAAGTTGACGTTTAATGCTGATGGTTAGCTCGAACGGTATAAGGCGTGTTTGGTCGCTTGTGGAAATCGTCAAGTCGAGGGGGAGGACTACAATGAAACTTTTGCTCCGGTTGTTAAAATGTCGAGTCTGTTCGGTATTCTGCTAAAAATTGGGAGGTGCTGTTCACAATGCTTTTCTTCATGGAGATTTGGAAGAAGAAGTTTATATGAAGTTACCGGTTGGTTTTCGTCATTCTGCTCTAAATAAAGTGTGCCGTCTTCATAAGTCTCTATATAGTCTTAAGCAGGCACCGCGCTGCTGGTTTGCTAAGCTCACGACAGCCCAAGTAGACTAATATAGCCCATACAATATTTATACAGCCCAATATATCCCAATAAGATCTGGGAAAAATTCTGAGATTAAAAAACAATCCTTTGGGGTCTAGGAACATTGTTAGGAGAACTTCCTCCTTATTTTATCTCAAGAGCAGGTGAAAATTTCCTTTACCCACCTTTTTTATCGATAAATAAAGTTACTTGATCTTGTGGTTTAATGTCAATATAGATATTATTTTAGCTCTCGTTTCAGAAAAGCTTCTTGATATTTGACATTTATCTAAAGGGGGTTTATTGGTTCATGGATTTCAATAAATTTGTAAATCCTGATAAAATTTAGAAATCTTTGCAGAATTCAATGATTTTAAAATCAACAAAAGTAGATTTGAAAATCAACCAAAGTGGATTTAGAAATCATCCAAATGGATTTAGAAATCATCCAAATGGATTTAGATTTAATCCAAATTAGATTTCAAAATCATCAAAAATAGATTTCAAAATCAAATTAAAATTTTTTTATGAGAAAAAATATAGCATATAAATTTATTATGATAAAATCAAATATTGTAGAACTTTTTAATTACATGGTTTTGGATGTTTTCAATTATGGATTTTTTATTATATGATAGACATGTTTTTTTTTTTTATATATATCAATATTTTTAGTGTTTATGACCATGAGAGCACTAGTAAAAATAGATCCATTTGACACATATTCACAAAAGATGTTTCAATCTCTTTGTAAATGGAGGCATCAATAATAGAAATATGAATGATATTTTTTTATTATATGAAAAAATGATATATTGTATTCTTTACAAATCAATTCAAAATAACAAGGTTTGACTAAGGATTTCATCCTTTGTATTTTTAAGTGAAATTCACTTACAAATCCACTCAAATCCAATATAAAACTAAATCCATGTTTAAATATTTAATATTGAATAAGGGGTGATTTCAATTAGTATTTATAAATGATAGAACCAATAAGACGTGATTTTGAAATGGATTTTAAAATCAATGATTGAATAAGACCTGATTTTGAAATGGATTTTAAAATCAATGATTGAATAAGACCTGATTTCACTTGGATTTCTAAATCCATTAAAATCCATGAACCAATAAACCCCCCTAAATGAAAAGGGCATTCATCAAGACGCATATATTTTTATGAGCGTTTCAATAATTAATAGTTTTGTTTTGTGCCCGGTTTAGCATATGCGTTTCCGAGCTTACAAGCGAAACTTCTCTTAATGAAAAAGTAGTTGGTTGCTTCGCCTACAGTATCTTTTGATATCAGTGTAATATATTGTTGCTTCTCTTTACGTAATCATTACGGCTTTGAATTGTTCTGCATTTTGAGGTCTTTGGATGATTGTTTTATTGGTTCAGGTCAAGAAATGGGATCTTGCTTTGTATCGGTGTGGAACATACTCATGTAGCTGATACTTTTAAATTTCTTCGGCCACATTGTGAATGCAACTACATAGAGATACTTCAAGAAGTAACAAGAACAATTATAGGGTTCTTTCTTGAATTCTAAGAGTAATGGTAATGTGGCTAAAACTGGTACCTTGAGTATATATCTCTGGCTGGACCCGATGGTCAGATTGTGTGTGGTTGTGTTGAAAGGAGAAGTGAAGCGATTTGAGGAAAGGTAATTTGACCAATTTAAGCCTCTTGACCCTTAAGTGCTGCTTATATAAGATAAGGTTTCATAGAACATATATGCCATACTTTTTTACTTCCAATGGAGTTGTCATGTTGTTTTGATAAAAGACTATATTGGAGTGATGAACTAAATTTTGTTTTTTATTCGATTTATATACTACAAGAAAACAGACGTTTTTCCGACGGAATTTCCGACCGTTAAAATTTCGTCGGAAATTACCGACGGTTTTCCGACCGTTTTACGGTAAACAGTTTAATCGTCAGAAACCGTCGAAAATTACCGACAAAATGATAACCGTCAGAAATCCGTCGGAAATTTCCGACGAGTATTTCCGACGGATTTTCGACGAAAAATAATACCGACGCCTTTTCGACGGAATTATAGCCGTTATTATAGCCGTTTGAAATCCGTAGGAATACCGTCGAAAATTCGTAGGAAACTGGCTAAATCCACATCTTATAAATACCACTACTCCTCATTCACTACAACTAACTTAAACAAAATGTCTACATCAAATGTTACTAATTATTTTCGATCATGGATGGACCAAGATCATCAGGATCCAACGACAGGACGACTTACAGAAGATTTTACAGCGGGTCTTAAGCAATTCATGGAATTTGCAGGAAATCCGGAAAGAACTTTGCAAAGTGGTAAAATGTTATGTCCTTTTCTTAAATGTCGTAATCGTAGATCATGATCAGTGATAGGAGTACGAAAGCACTTGTATAATAGGGGGTTTATGCCGGGGTTCTATGGTGAATTATGCTAGTACTAGTGAACCATATACTACGGATAGATTAGAAGAACCAAATACGGAAGCAGAGAATATAGGTACTGTTAGGATGGTGAATGATGCGTGTCGGAAATATATACCATCGTTTGTTGATGATGGACATAGAGTAGAGGAACCAAATT
>OVAY01003102.1:0-13021 GCA_900406395.1 Kernera saxatilis | reverse complement strand
GGTAGAAAAAAGCACCGGACGAATTGTTTGGGTAGAAATACGCTTATATATTGTGGCACCTCCTCAGTACATGTGTCTGCTGAGTCATCCGCAATAACGGTTGACTAACATCCGTTATCGATGACTGCGATTTACGCACAAACTAAAGAATTGAGGTATGTTTTTTGAATTTTTATAGCGTTTAGGAAGAAAATAGCACTGGATCGTTGTTCAGGTAGAAAAAGGCACCGGACGAATTGTTTGGGTACAAATACGCCCTTTTGCCTGAAATAGATAGCCTCAAATCATCGTAAGCAGACATAGATAGCTTTTTCAGTTCTTCCATCTTCCTGTTGAAGGCAGCGGGGTAGTAAGAATCTGCAGCACCCCAAAAGATGTCCTCAAAATCTGCTCTAGAGTGTTTCTTTTTCCAATTTGCATGAACATGCCTTGCACAAAGCCTATGTTCAGCATATGGCAACACCTCTTTCACCGCTCCAATCAGCCCTTTACACTAGTCACTAGCCAAAGGCAGCCCAGTTCCAGTTTCAAGACCCAAGTCTTCAGCCAAATGTTCAAAAAAACATTCCCAATTGGGTTTATTCTCAACATCAACAATGCCCCAAGCAATTGGAAACATTTGATCATTAGGATCCCTTTCACAAGCAACTAACAACTGAAGTCATCCTCCATATCAAAGAGGTCCCATCTACATGAATTATCTTCCTAGACGTTGCCTTCCATCCATCTTTGAGACCATGAAAACAAACATAAAACCTATAAAATTTTGTTTGTCGTACCTCACATTCTACTTGGATCCAGGATTTGTCTTCTTCAATTCAACAACATCTTCAAATAGTCTTGCAAATGACTCTGCTTGCTCATCATCAAACGCTTGAAGACACATTAATCGCGTCCTCTCACAAATTGTTTCAACCACACAGATGTTCCGTTTCATAAGCTTCTTTTGGAGTTGCTTTGCTGAGATGTCAGGATTGATTCTAAATTCTTCAAGATATATCTCAGCAATTGAAGAATTGGTCAAAAGTGAGACTTTCCCTTGCCAAGTACAATCATGTTCGTCATTGAAAGCTCTAACCACCATTCTACTACTGCTGCTGTTGATACTTTCAAAAATCCTCAAAGACACTTCTTGTCTGAGAAAATTGCAACTACACGCTTGTCATCTGACTTCTCATACTTAATATCTCTCCTCTTCTTCACCGAATATCGAGTTATACCACCTTTAAATGACTGTATTGTCTTGTATTCTTCTCCCAACCTAAACTTTTGATACTTACTCTCATCAATATCACCACCTTCCACATCACTTTCACTCTACTCTCCTGCTCCTTTTCATGCTCTAAAGGCTCATTCACATCATCTGAATCTGAATTTCCTCCACTGCTATAACCACCATCTGAATCTGAGAAGTACCCAAGCTGATTCTCTAAATGCCTACCAATGTATGGATCATCTTCCCGAATGACATATAATGTCATAGCTCCTGAACCAAGAGCATAAAGCACCGCTTTTCTTAACATCTCATCATCCTCGATGTCTTCTTTTTTGTTAGGCGTTTCTGGTGGAAACCACGACACCTTACTCATGTTTTCATCATACTCATATAGATCCCTAACAAACATCGAAATACTTTTCAGACTAAATGTCTCATACGAAATGGTACCCACTTTATGTGCCTCTCCACCATGATATAAATCATCTGCTGACCAGTAACCACCAACAAACAAGAACAGATCGAAACTGCAGAATAACAAATCCAATTTCAAATGGAGAATAATGTTGAAGAATCCATGAGAAAACAAAGGACCAATTATTAAGCTTTTTTTTTTATCAACCAATTTTATTCATACTAAAACAATTATATATTAAAGAAGCACGAGCAAAAACTACATGTATGCAAACTCAACTTGTAAGATAGATAAAAGCAGAACACATATGGATAGATAGCCAATCCGAGCGAAGATTGGAAATGCGTAAGAAATGTTATCGTAGAAACGACGCGTGAGCAAATTCCTAATAGAAACAACTCTAACTCCGAGGAGCTCCAACAACTTAGAAATAATCACAACATTGAATTGTGATTTAAGACTATCAACAAAAACCTTATATCTTACCGGAGTAATTTGCGTTGCAATCTACCAGTCCCGTAGACTTTCATACAAGAATGCAATATGATTAGGCTAATAAACATCTTCTTCGGGAATTAAACTGGAAGAAGGATACCTCTCATGGAGGGGAATTTGGTAGTAATTTTCTCTCTTCCACGGAAGAAGAGGTGGAAAGTGATCTCTCTTGGCCCCGACAGGAATAGGTTTTACTAGGTTTCCAATAGACGGATACACCTACAGAACTAAAGACAACAGCCTTTACAAACAAGACTAAATTCTTCACGGAAGCATCAAAACCAATGGAGGGGAACAATCGCTTCCACCGGGACTGCAACGATCGACAGTCTCAAGACGCCATATGATGTCTGAGAACCACTGTAGTTGAAGCTTAGGAGAGGGACAAGCAAATTTGGGCCCGCGAAGGGGGAAGCAGCAAAAAGTACAAAATAAATGAAACGAGTTACATCGACGAGTCTCTTCGGTAACGCTTGTCGAGGGGAGATCCGAAGAGCTGGAGACCGGTGGAGCTTAAAGAACAGACGGAAGAGGATGACGGGGAAGACATGAGAGTAAGACACGATGGAAAAAAAGATCCAGTCGAATAAGGGGGCTCGTCGAGTAAAACACCCGAGAGTGAAATCGAAGCTCGAGGGCCCAATCGATGGGGGGGAAACAGACGAAGGGAGAAGCCATATTTAAAGCGGCGGCGCGTGGAGGTGAAGGGAGAATCCGGTGAGAGAAGATTTGCAGATCTAGCTGTAAGGGATCTTCATAATAGATCCGAGAAAGGTGTCGCTACGCCTAGAGCAAGAGCAGCGGTAAACGGGAAGAAGAGCCCGCGCAAAGCAAAACAAGGCCAAAGTGGTTGTTGGCAAAGTAAAACCATAAAGGGACAAAGAGAGTCGAGAGAACGTCGAGCATGCAGGAGAATAAAGAAGGTGGAGGCCTCCGACGCTTGCAAAAGACTTTGCCGCCAGTGTCATAAAACTTGCACGCAAAGCCTAGCTCAAGAATGACACCAGCGTCATAAATCTTTCCTGCAAACCCTACCTTAAGAATGACGTCTTAAACCTTGCACGCAAACCTCAGGTGCAAAGTATGTTTCTCTCTCATTTTTAGAACGTATTTCTACTCTCATGTGATCGGAAAAACTAATTATTAAGGCTAATAGTCAGATTTGGAACTAGCTATTATACACCTAAAGGACCGGATTTGAGTTAGTGTATAGTGCACAACCATAGCTTCAAACGCTAGCTGTGAATTAACAAAATGATTGCTTGAGAAATTTTGTTGCAATTAGATTTTTTACTTATTTCTCTTCAAATGGAAGAAAATTCATAAGAATGATGGTAAAAGTCTCCATGAAAGAGAAAAATGATGATAAAGATTTTTTCACACAGGGGAAAAATTATTTTTTTTAAAAAGAGAGAAAATGATCTTCCCGAAAATAAAGAAAAGTATTTTAAAAAAGAGAAAGATTGAAAAGCATAACAACACTTACCCAAAGACGAGATACCATTGTTTCAAGGGTATCACTGTGATGTGTTCAAGCTTTAAACCTAAGTAGAGACACAATAAACTAACTTCAAGTGTACAGTTTATCGAATGCAGTACTTGAGGTATCGATCCCACAGAGACTGTGGCTACACTACGAATCTATAAGAGCAAAACCTAGCTAATTCAAGTTAAATATGAGTGTTGTCACGAAATCCTAATAGCTAAGCAAGAAAGTAAAAATGAGTTTGAACAATAAGAGAAAACGTTAGGCTTTAGGGTAATCGCAGAGAATCATGGACTGGACTAGCTAGATAAAGAGACATGGGATGATTAAGAAACATTCTAGAACTCAAATCACAGATATAAAGCTTTTCCACTCTCGTGGCTCCAGCCCCTATACTTTACTATCTAAAGGCTAAACTCTCGCATGTCGTTAGATAGCTAAATATGCACTAATTCGATTCAGGATTTAATTGTTCACTAAAGTCTATAACTCAGCTCTCGTTATAACCCCTAGCTTACCAATAAATAGATCAGGAATTCTGCTAGACTTTTGGAATGTAGAACTCTCATATGGTCGTTTTACAAGTTGGCCAAGCAAGTAACAAGCATTAAAAACAGTTATGGTAAAGAACTCTTAAGATGCATCCCTAAGTAATGATCTATGTCTAATCAATCCATGAAAACTCTTTGACTCCCTTTAACCTAACTAAAAGAACTACTCAGACATAACTAGAAACGAAATCAAAAGCATGGTTAGAGGTAAAAGCATAAACGAAATTGCAATAAAGAAGAGAATAGGGTTTAGAAAGCTTCTCTAGAACAAAGTGTAAAAGAGAACAATCCTCTCCCTTAGATCTTCTTAAAACTTGAGAGAAATTAGTAACCTAGGTAAAAGTGTTTCTTAATGTCGTGTGTTGTCTTCCAAGAGGCTAAAAAACGACTATATATAACCCTAGGGTAAACATAAACCTATTGGGACTTGAACTAAGTGCCGGGAAGGCCACGAACGGAAACTGAAATTTTGACCCGTCAGCTTGATATTATTTCGCAAAAAATTCTCACTTTTGATCAAATGTACTGTAGAAAGGTTACATGCTATACATAGACTAAAAACTACTTCTTTTCAGTCAAAATTTCACGAGAAAACGTTGTTAAAACCATAAAAACACTTATAAAAACAGTAAAAACAGAGGTATATCACCTCTCCCTGACTTAGACTTTCGCTTGTCCTCAAGCAAACAATGAATCTAAGAATAGAAAATAGGTTTGAAAATCGCGGGAACTCACAAATCTTCTGAAACCGTGTTTGAAAGATAACCTGCATACCACATTAAACATAAAACATGGTTAAAGCAGACGATCCATCTAAACTCCAAACCTACAAAAGCTCTGCCTTACTCATTAGTTGACTCCCTACATTCATTAAGTGTTTTGTGATCTTCTCATCAAAGGATATCATTCGGGGTAGACGGCGCTAGGAACTTAAAAAGGCTGTTTTAGTGTTTAGTGGGGGTTTAAAGTGTTTAGGGTTACCAGTCGCTCCGGAGGTTTCAAGATATTATGCAAAACAGTAAGAAAGAATGGACCAATTGATGACCACAATTTCCAACCACTTGGTGCCTTTAATCTTCTTCCCCCATACTTAGACTTTTCTCTGTAAGTCTCTTTAAGTCTCTATAAATCTTTGTAAATGGCTCAACTCTTTTGCATATTGAATTATGGCATTCCTTGGGATGTTTATTGTATAAGAGACCATAAATTAGCGTAAACATTTCATTTCCTTTCTGTTTTATCGTTCTTTGATTGATTTTTTTTTTTTTTTTGGGAAATTTTTTTTTTTAAATGAGTAACGTTTTTTAGCCTTACAATAAGTCTCAAGGGCACAAAGTTTTACCCTTGTTAAGTGCTTTTCCCAAGGAATTTGCCAAAACCCTTTATTAAGTTCCTTTACCCTTCTGTTCGTTTCCTCTTCTAGGAGCACTACGCTAGTCTCACTTCGACTTGCTAAAGTCCCTGCAAGCAGGCGATGCACATATCGAATGGCAGGATGAGTGATCCGTGATGCCTTTGATTTGTCTCCTCTGTAATTTTCATTCGCAAAACGTCTTCAATCACCATAAGTGGCCTCATGAACTGCTTTGGTTGGCTTGAAGTTCAAGTCAAAGTGCTAAAAAAACCCAAAGAGCCAGTAGCAAGGAACTCCTTAGTGATGTTCTCATTATCTTGATGGGAAAGTCTGATGTGATGCTGACAAGCAGTAAGAACAATATTGAAGAAGCAAGATACAACTCAATTGGATCAAAGGCAAAGTGGCACCCTCAACATTTAAAGATGGCAATAATGGATTGATTTATGAAGTTGCACTCAGAAATTCATCCATGATGTTAACTATCAAGTCCAGCCCATTTTGATGATGATACAAATCCAAAGAAGCCCAAAATAAATGTCAGATTTTTATGGGTAACCGATCCGTCTTGGTGTGTCATATCCAAGGGATCATCTCTTGTGGTGTGTAATATCCACAAGAAAACCTGTTCTCTTCCTCTGGTGCGTAATATCCTTAGGAATATCATAGGCCTTCCGTATCCTTTGTGCGACCATTCGATCCACATCCTTTGAACTTTGAAAGTTTACGATTTCTTAGTTGTAAAACTTATCTTCTTATCGACTTAGAGTTATGATTCCTTGCGAGGATCTTATCAAAGTCTGAGGAAAGTGTTAAACCCAAGCCTCTCTAAGTACCAATTCACTTCATTCGTAAGCCCAAGCATGTCCAAAGTGGAGTAGTCAATCCGCAGACTTGGTGCGAACTGAATCTTGTCCATAAAAGGGAGATAGTAAACTCCGCTTTCCATCGCCTCACCACAAACGACCATACTTGGGGCGCTTGTGCTTGGAAGTATAGGCTCAAGTGATAGTTCAGGTGTTGGTTCCCTTTGTTGTTGAAGTGGTGGCTTCCTTGTCTTTTTGGACTTTCGTTGTGATGCAATTAATGCAGCAAGGGAAGGTTCTGATTCTTCTTCAATCTGGTCATGGTACTACACCTTCTCAATGCAGGTAACAGTTTGCATTTCAACTCTCCTTGTCGACTTCTTGGAAGGTTCGGTTTCCATAGGTTCTTTGTCATTCCTCTTTGATGTTGTAGAACATCTTGGAGGTTCAGAACCACTTGGTTGCTTTTCCTTAGCCCCCTTAGAAGTCGATCTCCTAGGCCTTTATCTGCTAAGGCTCGAGTCGAGACCGAGTAGTCATTGGCTTAGAGGCCATAAGAACCTACAAAACCGAAAAAACTTGATCCATGGTAAGTAACTTTGAATTTTTGTGAAAATACCAAAACAATCCCAAAAATTATGAGAAAAATATGGTAAACAGGTTGAAGCAGTGATAAACAAGGAAAAATTGTCAAACAATTTATTTAAACAAATTTCCTAATTTATTTTAATTCCACGAAATTCACTGTCCATGCCGAAGTAAATCACAAAATTCTCCTAAACTAAGCTAATCCATGGCAAAAAGTGATCTAAATCTCTAAACCCATAATAAAACAAGTCTATTAAAGCAAACCAAAATTTTGAACCTCAAGATCGAATTTTTATGAAAATTGCTATTTAGTGTTCTTGGGTGATTTTTCAATAATTTGGTCATAGCTTTCCCTAAAATTCATCAAATCCATCATTCATATACCTTGTCTAGACTATCAAAATAGATTTCAACGATTTTCATTCATTAAATCAAGAGATTCTAAACATTGGTTATGAAAAAACACATATGAAACTTCAAAAATTTGAAAGGGTTAGAGTTTGGTACCTGGAAATTGAGAGCATGGAAAAGCAAGAGGATGAAATTTGTGAGCTATAACACCAAAAATTATTGAGAGAGATTGAAGTTTTTGAGAGCCTTAGATGTAAAATGTTATGTAAGTTTCTGCTTAGAAAATGTTCTTGGTTCAATTTAAAAGATTTAGGTCCAGAAATATCCGAAACATTCCGGGTAGATTTGGTTAAATATGATTTAGAAGATGAGAGATGCGAAAGACTTACCTCTACCGCGGAAGACCGGACGCGTTTTAAAGCTTTTGGGACCGGTCCTCGTGACCGATCCTTGAAGTGGATCTGCTTTTCGTGTGTCCTTGAGAGGGGAAGGGGAAGACTGGGTGAAAATTGAGCTCCTTGTGACCGGTCCTCGAGATCGGTCCTTGAGATGAAGCAACGAGGAAGTGAGCTTGGGTGAAGTGAATAGAGGAACGGACGTGTTTTTAAGCACTTATGACCTGTCCTCGTGACTGGTCTTCAAGTGCAGGAGATGTCCACGAGCTAATGAAGGGGAGGACCGGTTGGATTTGGTGCAGGAGATGTCCGGCCCTTTTGACCGGTCTTCGGTGAGGAGATGCTCAAAAACATCATCTTTGTAAGCATAATCGATGCTGCATTGGCCATATCAAGGTTGTTTTGGTTGTAGCAAATGATACTCCAACATACTACACGCAAAGGTACGTTTTCGACGTCTAACTTTCAGTACCATACGAAAACAAAATTGGCTCGATTTTTTTCAAAAATGTCTCAGATTTTATCTTCATAATTGACACAGAAATATTTTTTAAGAAGGAATTTTCTCGAGATTATGCATATTTTGATCGTTAAATTCAAATTTCTCTTAAGAACACAAACCGAGTTTTTCAAAAAAACCATTTTGTTCATATCTTTTGCAATTCTTCTTTGTTTCTGACGATTTTTGGTGTGTTAGTAAGCTATTCTCATCTACTTACTAATAAATATGTTGGATTTTCCTTTGCTACACACGAGACATCCCTCACATGGGCAATTCATCACGCCTTATGCGATAACGCTCTTAAATCTCAGTTTTTGAGCAAATCTTCAACAGGTGTTTTCTTTCTTATTATCTTTTACTTCAATTACCTTTAATTTCGTACTGTTTTAAGCTTAATACACTCCCTTTGGTTCCTATTTTCACACCGGGACAGTGTAAAGTAAGTCTGGGGAAGACTATTGTAACGGTTTTTCTTTGGTTTTTGTCTTATAATTTTGCTTTTATTTCGCTTTTATCGAGTCAAAACGTTTTATTGAGTCAAAACAGTAGGGAATAAGGACCTTATCTTATGATGATATATAAACCATTATATGTTTTAACTTATTTTCCTAGTGACCATTTGCAGGATTTAGTTGGAAAAAACGATATATAGAAATCCCATGACTCAACTTACCCCTGAAAACTTCATCTTGTAGAGATTCTCGTTAGATCATAAGTTGGTTCTATTTTTATTTGGACTTTAATATTGATTAATTCTCTCATCAAAGGTGTTACGCCTTTGCACTTGAAACATCTCACATCACGACTTCTTGTGATTCCTTCTTTGGCTTTGCCTTTGTTATCAGCAAAAGGTTGAATTTCAGCTTTCAGATTCACAACGGGCTTGCTTTCTCTCTGGTAGCTGGTCTTCTCCTCTCTCTAATAACTAGGTTTACTTGAAATAGCCCCTGAACCATAATCAGATCGTGAAAAATTCTTCCTTTTAACTTGCTGCTCAAAGAGAATAGCTTTGTGTAGCATCTCTTCTATCTCTACATAATGCTGAATCTCCAATCTGCCTTGGATCTCTCAGTTTAATCCTCCAAGAAATCTTGACATAGTAGCTTCTCTGTCTTCTGAGATATTAGCTCTCAGCATCAAGATTTCCATTTCCTGATAATATTCCTCAACAGTTTGGTTTCCTTGTGTAAGCAATCTCAGCTTCTGATGCAGCTCACGGTGATAATGGCTAGGAACAAATCTTTTCCTCATAATGGTTTTCATTTCCTACCATGACTCTACTGGATACTCTTGATTGCGTCTCCTTGAAGTCACTACTTGATCCTACCAACTTAGAGCATAATCATAGAACTCCGTTGCTGCCACTTGTACTCTATTGACTTCAGTGTAATGCTGTTCGATCTTCTTTTCCCACTCCAAATATGCATCTAGATCGTTTTTTCCATAAAATGGTGGAATTTGAGACCGCCCATATTGTCTTCTGTTTGATCTTTGCCTTCTCTGGCACGTCTATGGTGTCTCCTTTGACTGTTCTATGACAAACCGCTTTTGTTAGTGTAATAATTATCAGTTGCGTCATTTCTAGATGGATCAGACCGCTCACGGTTTCTCCGTGAATTTCTTCCTTGCCGTGAATGGCTCTATTCCTGATCGGTGGCGGATTGAAGTTCCTGTCGAAAGGCATTCAGTTTGGTGTCTATGAGCTTGGTCATTACTTCAATCAATAGCTTGTTGTTTCAGTTGTCACTGGTCTCTTCCTCTTCATGATCAGTCATCTTCTCTGCAATAGAAACAACGAAACCTAGTAACAAGTTCCAAAAATACAAATCTAATTCCTCTAGCAGATCTTACAATGGATCCGATCACAGAAGGTGAAGGGACATAACACAAATTCACAAATCAGAATATGAATGGGCTGTTTCGGATTTAGATAACATATCATACGATAGAATTGTTTATAATTCGATCTAAACTTGAAGAATATGAATAGACACACACGAATCAGATAGAACACTTAATTTCAGAATGTAGCTCTGATACAACTTGATATGATCCTCCTAAGATAGATCATTCCGAAGAGTGTAGCGGAAAGCCTCTGATATTCCACTGATCTGCTCAAGGATATTACGCACCAAAAGAACAAGAAGTTTTCCTATGGATATTACACACCATAAGAGATGATCCAAGTTTCAGAGATTTTGATAAAAAGATGGATAAAGTTTTCGGAATAGAGTATAGAGTATATAAAGAGAAGAGATTAAGCCGTTGAACAAGCCTCAAGGCTAATCTCAAAATACAAAACATTAATGATAAGTTTGAATTAAAAAACTTGACTCTTCAACTTCCAGGCCGAATTTGTTTAAGTGTGAAAAGGGCCTTGGGCTTCTTTTCAACAAATGGGCAATGGTGAAGAGAATCAGCTTGCCTCATTAAAAATCTTTTCGGCTTTTTCTTATTTTCTATTGTGCAAGAAGAATGCTTTAAGCGTTGTTATGTTGGAACCCAGTCTTTGTCACCTTTTATGTCATCTTTACTGCTCACACTACTGTCAAGACTCACCACGTCTTCACCTTGAACAGCAAGGGATAGGTCTAGAGAGACCACATCATTTTGGTTGGACACGGTTGATGAATGGAAAGGGACCAAAGTTTGTAGCTCAAAATTGGGTGGTCTTCATCAACATATTCGATCTCCTGAGGATCAGGGTGATTTCCAAGGCTTCTTCGTCAAAGAATGTGGGGCTGAGTGAGATTACATCATCAGCCTCTTCTAGGTGATCCAAAGATGAAGAGTTTGAAGACTCGTTGATTTCGTCTTTGTTCTCCTTTGAGTAGAAAAATTTTGTTAGTTCTCTATTGGCCTGTTCTTCCATCTTTTGAACTCGTTCAGCTAGGTCAGCTACCACGTTCAAGACATCTTGAAGCTTGTTAAAACATTCATAATGGAAATTATTGACTTAGAGCCCAGATCATGCAGTCCTTGGGCGTTTTGTTGTTGCCCTACTAGGAGCAATCTCTAGCCTCCTCTGATCTCTTGCAGAAGTAGGTTAGTGCAGGTCACTTGAGGCTCAATGAACTCATGTTCTCCTTCCTCTAAAAGAGTATGCAGGCCAAGTAAGTCCAAAGGCGTAGTCTCTTTCATGGTCTCATAACCGGATAAGTCCACCTAACATGCTTCGCAGATAGCAGTGACAACATTCCCAAAACGCAGTGACTGGGTTTTGTCATCTGGAAGACCCCTGGCATTATGCTTAACAGCAATGAGGGCGTTAATGAGGATCATACCTAGGTTTGCTGGGTGAAGTCATGAGACGAATGGTGCTGCAAGGATGAAGAACTCATCTAAGAGAACAGCACTGGTCTCAGTCCGACTCGCAAGAGTCCCTGCAAGTAGGCGATGCACATGTCGAATTACCGGGTGAGTGATCTGTGAAGCTTTAGACTTTCCTCCTCTGTATGTCTCATTGGCAAATAATTTCCATTCACCATAAGTGTTGTCTCTAGCAGCCCTGGTTGCCTTGAAGTTCCAATTGAAGTGCTCAAAGAAGCCAAACAGCTTGCAGATATCTCCGACAGAGATGCTGTACAAGTTCCCTGCAATAATATTCGAGAGAAGACCCAAACAGGCATGTTAGGGGTCCTTAGACTCAGGAAAAAGTAGCTCAACAGTGGCAAGGAACTCTTTTGTAAGGTCCTCATAGTCCAGATGAGGGAGCTTTAGGAACGTTCTGAGCCCAAGTCTCTCTATGAACCAATTAACATCAGAAGTGATTCCAAGCAAGTCCAGAGTGGAGTAGTCGATTCTCAAGCTTGGTGCAAACTGGATCTTGTCCATGAAAGGGAGGTAATCGACTCCACTGTCCATTTGATCACCACAAACTACCATGCGCCCCAATGCCCGTGGAGGGGTTGATTCGCGTGGCGGTGCAGGTGGAGGCTCTTGGCCTTGTTGAATGGTTGTATGCGGTGCTCGTTTGGTCTTGGACTTCCGTTGTGATTCAATAAAAGCAGCAAGGGAGGGTTCTGATTCATCCTCAATCTGTTCATGGTGCTGCTCCTTCGCGAGACAGGCTACCGTTTGCAAATCATGTCGTTATGTTGATTTTCGTGATGGTTCGGGTCCTATTATCTCCTTGTCCTTCCTCCTTGGTGTTGTAGAATGTCTTGGAAGTTCAGAACTACTTGGTTGCTTTTCTTTAGCTCTCTTAGAAGTCGATCTCCTAGGTCTCTCTTCTGCTAAGGCTCGAGACCGAGTGGTCATTGGCTTAGAAGCCATAAGAACCTACAAAACCGAAAAAAAAACTTGATCCGTAGTAAGTAACTTTGAATTTTTGCGAAAATACCAAAACAATCCCAAAAATTATGATAAAAATTATGGTAGCACGTTGAAGCAGTGATAAACAAGGAAAAATTGTCAAACAATTTATTTAAACAAATTTCCTAATTTATTTTAATTTCACGAAATTCACTGTTCATGCTCAAGTAAATCACCAAATTCTTATAAACTAATCTAATCCATGGCAAAAAGCGATCCAAATCTCTAAACCCATATCAAAACAAGTCTATTGAAACAAATTTACCCAAAAACAAACCACAATTTCAACCTCAAGATCGAATTTTTGATGAAAAGTGCTATTTAGTGTTCTTGAGTGATTTTTCAAAACTTTGGCCATAGCTATCCCTAAAAATCATCAAATCCATCATTCATGTACCTTATCTAGCCTATCAAAAGAGATTCCAACGAGTTTAGTTCATTAAATCAAGAGATTCTAAACGTTGGTCATGAAGAACACATATATGAAACTTGAAAAGTTGAAAGGGTTAGAGTTTGGTACCTGGAAATTGAGAGTATGGAAGAGCAAG
>OVAY01003100.1:0-13054 GCA_900406395.1 Kernera saxatilis | reverse complement strand
TCTTTATCGGGCCGAGCTAGATCGGGTAGGGCTCCTTTGGGAGAGGGTGCCAAACCCGTACCAACAAAGAGCGGATATATGTTCTTAGAAAAGGAACATCAGCTTATGCAGAGCGTTGAATTTGGAACCAATGAGCTTAAACAGAGGATTTGGAGGATTCATACTGTTCCTAAGATTAAGTTCTTCCTCTGGAGGGTGATATTTGGAGCTCTTGCGGTGGCCTCTCGGCTTCGCTCGCGGGGGATACAAATGGATCCAGTGTGTAAACTCTGTGGTGCCGGAGAAGAGACAGTGTGTCACATGTTGTTTAGTTGTCCTGTGGCAAATCAGATTTTCGTGTTGGCTAACATTCCCCTTCCTCCTTCTGGCTTTTCATCATCGTTGATTGAAGAAAACTTAAGGTTTATCATTGAGGTGATGAATGATGAGACTATAAGTGGGGTTGTCTGCCAGGTGATTCCGTGGATTCTATGGGCTATTTGGAAGAATCGAAATTCTCTGGTGATCAAGGGCCAGAAGGAAAATCTTTGTTTGTTGGTTTCTAAAGCTAAAGAGGATGCCTTGTTGTGGCATACGGTGAATCAAGCCTCCAGAGAATCAGAAAGAATAAACAAAAATGGCTGGGACTTGAATGGTGAAGCTACTTGGTCTAGACCTGGTGAGAATATACTTAAATGTAATGTTCATTCGTCTTGGGTGAATTATGCGTCTGTGTTTGGTGGTAGCTGGGTACTGAGAGATCATAATGGCGAGGTTCGTTTCCATAGCCGTGATGCTTTCACTCCAACCAATTTTCGGCTTATAGCGGAGTTGAGATGTTTTCTTTGGGCCTTGACAAGTCTAAATGACCTACATATTCGCAAAGTTGTGGTGGTGGCGGATAACGCTGATGCGATTGCAGCCATTTTACAACCGAGAGATTGGCCAAGACACCGAAATCTTCTAGACTGTATTCATGTGGCTATGCGGAAGTTTGAAGCGTGTGAGGTGCAGCTAGTAAGGCCTTATGCAAATAAAGTTGTGCGGGCAATTGCAGCTAGTGTTACGAGGGATGGTAGGTTTCAATCCTATTTGGCACTTGGAGGGCCGGCTTGGCTCCATAATCTAGTGCGGGATGAAGCTTCGAACTGAGATTGGTCTTTGTATCTCTGTTCCACCTTTGTTCTGTTGTTTTTTTCTTTGGGTCTTTGTTGTGTTGAACTCTGTTCTTCGTCCATTCGTTTTAATTTTATTGGAAGTTGATTAAAAAAAAAGTATAAACACACTAAAAAGTTTTAAATTAATTTATAAACTTTTATATGACTTGTATACGTTTTATAAATGGTTATAAAAACACATTAAAAAGTTTTAAATTAATATATAAAATTTCTATAACAATGTTATTAAATAGTATTTTAAAAGAAAAATTAATATTATTTTTAAAAAACTATATTCCAAAATTGGTATTTTTCAAAATTCCCCTAATTTTTTAATTGACCACACAACAAAAACTATTTAAGATAAGTTCATTACATAATTTATTAATTTTTCCTTCAAAATATTATAATAAGAAACCCCAAAAATTAAAAATTAAAAGTCACTTGAAGTCGGCAAGGGTCAAGTATGTATAAAACTAAAAAAGTCTTTGGATTATAAAAGTAAAAGGAGAAGTCATGTGCCAAAGCTCCCTTGTGGGACCCTCAAAACGGAGGAAGCCATGAACGCCGCCGTCTCCCTCCGTTACTTGACGTCATGCTAACCGTTTTCTCCGGCTTCCCTACCCGGTGGAGCCGCTTCGTCTTCTTCCTCCTTTGCTCCCCTATCCTCCTCCCTCTTCTCTGCCTCTCGATCCCTCTCCTCTGCGCCGTCGAGATCTTTGGCCGCCTACGCAGCCGAATCGCGAAATCGAAACCTTCTTCCGAAGTCATCGCCGCCGATGAAGATGATCTGAGGCTCCGGCGATGCGAGGAAGGATGCGGAGGATGCGGCGAAGTCGGAGAAGATGGGATAGAAGGAAGTGGTTTGCTTCAGAGATATTTAGAGGATCAGTTGATTTTGGCTAGATCTATCTACGATTGCGGCGAAGATGACGACGGCGATCGCCATCGCGATCCTGATCCAATTAGGGTTATTTTTTTGTCGTAGTTTTTTTTTGTTTTTTTTTATTAAAAGTTTAAAATGTAGATATAAAGGAATGTACTTTCTTGATTAAATCTCAATTTTATTGATTTTTGTTTTCTGTTTTTGTTGGAGTCAACTTTTTCCATAGAGATTTTGGTGACATTTGCTGATTCTTACGTCTATGTATGCATCACCTGATTCATAAAACATCATTATCATTGATATTATAAGTCACGATTGATTAGGTGGTTAATTATGATTTTTTTTTTTTTTTGGTTCTTAAAAGTTTAAATGTAGATAAAAGAATGTACTTTCTTGATCAATCTCAATTTTATGATTTTTGTTGTTTTTGTTGTTGTTGGATTCAACTTTTTTCATCGAAATTTTGGTGACATTTGCTGATTTGCATCTATGTATCTAATCAATCACCTGATTCATATACATCGATATCATTGATATTAATTAGTCACAATTGAATTGATCAATGTGGTTAATTATATTTTTTCCTGTCAACGTATAATATTTGTTTATTGTGCTTTTTGTAGGACTGGATAAAAATAAAAGTAACGGAAAAGATACCAAATCCAACAGTTAGGTTCACCATGAAAATTTGTTCGGTTTGTGAGGAATTGGTTCGATACAAAACTCAAATTGTTGTTTTTGTCGTACGGTACATCATTACAATATTTGATCTAATCTTATTATGATATATTTATGTAACTACAATGAACAATTTTTACGAACAACGATTCTACAATGTAATTTTTTCTACAACACTCGAATCTACGATCGACGGTTTTGCATATACGACATTTTCATGATGTAAATATAAAATGTTCTTTCCGCAACGCACGAAACCACGCGAATGGTTCTACTTGCAGCATATTTGAACCTTCAATAACTTTACATCCATTAGAAATCGAACCCCAAACTTGATGTAGAAGCATTTAAACTTTTGACCACTATCGTCGGGATCTTCTTAAGCAGGATGCTTCACAGCTCAAACCCTTGGGTTTTCCAAGATTTGCAATCTTTCTATCATGCTTAATTTGTTTTTATCTCTTTTGCGTATTTTTTAAGAACAGCCATTGTAATGGTTAAACATATCGACTCCAAATTTTGTATACTTCATAATTATTCAAAAATCGAAATGTTTGAAAAAAAAAATATAGACAATTTGCTAGATAGCTTATAGGTTTGTAACAAATTTCGAATAGTGCACTTTCGTGCTGCATTAGTAGATTCTGAATAGTCACTTTCGTGCATATGTATTAATATTGGAACAATTTACCCATGCTGGATAAGTAACTTGCTGGCTGGCCTCTTTAGTCTTTACCTTTCTTATGATTGAGTTTTGAACATGGCAAAAAAAAAACACATGGCTTAAATATTAAATAATATTTTAAACATGTCTCCGTTTACTGAAATTTGTTGGACATTTACAAAAAAAATGCTTTTTTTTTTTTTTAACATAATAGATAGAAAGAACGTAATACTTAACCAAGTGGTAGTGGTATATCGATAAAAGGTTTAGGGATATGGCGTAAACTTGTTTTTTTTCCTAGGTTCGATTTCCATCAAAAACTCTTTCCCTTCCACTTGACTAGTTAAAATCTGATGGTAGTAACAATCTGGATCGCCTTCTTACTATTAAAAAAAAAAGTAATACTGAAGACTGTTTCTATGTTGATATTTGAACACAAAAACTATATAACAAAAAAATATCAAATAACGCAAAAGTGTCCTCGAGAAGTATTTAAAAGTAAGAAACCAAATCCAACCATGCTCCAAACAAAGAAAACCCTCATAGGTTCGTTTTTCACTTGGATGAACAAGCAGCAAGGAAACCCAATAGCCAAGAAACTTGACCGCTGCCTTGGAAACGACTTGTGGTTAAGTTCGTTTCCGAGAATTTTCGCCTCCTTTGACCCTCCTGAAATTTCAGACCATACCCCATGCCATATCCGCCTTTCACCACCCGTTAGATCATTTGGAACTAAGCCCTTCCGAGTCTTTAACTACCTCACAAAACATCCAAACTTTCACGAAAACGTATCGAAAGCCTGGATTCTTGCTGGGGATAGAGCGACTACTCTTGCTTCTCATTCATAAACTGAAATCACTAAAGCAACCACTAAAGTCACTAAACAAAGAGAATTACAGTGACATAGAGAGGAGAGTTCAGGATGCTAACGATTGTTTGCGAGTTTTGCAGGTAAGAGCATTGGATCATCCATCAGAGGACTCCTTCAAACTTGAAGCCGAGGCCTCTCTACGCTGCTCTCACCTTACGGAGATTGAAGAAGCTTTCTTCAAGCAACGGTCCCGTGTCAAGTGGCTATCGGAAGGAGACTCAAATACGGCGTACTTTCACCGTCAAACCTCAGCTAGAAATGCCTCCAACGCCATAAAATTCTTCATCAAGCCTGATGGCTCTCAGACTTCAGACCCGAAAGAGATCCATGAGATGGCTATCTCCTACTACGAAAATCTGCTACAGCCGGATCACCAGCCAATTACTTTGACTGAAATTCACCTGATTCGCGCTCTTGCCAAATGCTCAGCCTCTTCTCGGGTTAGATTATCTGCCCCCTTCACTTCATAAATGATTAAAGAGTCTCTGTTCTCGATGCCAAACAACAAAACACCGGGAATTGATGGTTTCACCTCAGATTTCTTTAAGTCAAATTGGGGATTGCTGGGCGACGAGATCACTTCCTCTATCAAGCACTTCTTCTTCTCAAGTTTCATGCCAAAGGTTGTGAATGCAACTGTACTCGCATTGATTCCAAAGCGACCAAGAGCAGCCTCTCTCATTTAATTTCAGCCTATCTCTTGTTGCTCTACTATGTACAAGCTCACTTCACGCCTTTTGGCAGACAGATTGAAGCAAGTACTTCTAGACATCATTCTCCCGAACCAAACGACTTTTGTGAAAGATCGCCTGATTATGGAAAACATCCTCTAGTTTTGAGATCAAGACATCTATAGCCGTGATGTTGGAGAGGATAACCCAAAAACAGACAAGGGACAGAACGAGGTGAGAGTTTATGAAGATTTGAGTGGTTAGAGTTTGGGAAGCAAAGACAACCGAATACTTAAGTGATTGTATTTTGGTTGCTTATTGAATAAAAGAGAGAAAGGGATGCAATTTTGAATGGCTGAGGAAGGAAGAATGTTGAGAATGTGTACTGTCACATGAAGTGCCTCTACCCAATAACTTGGTTTCAGCTTTGCTTGAAAGAGAAGAGTTCTGATCGCATTATTGATCGTGCGTATCATTCTCTCAGATTTTCCATTTTGTTGAGACGTATGGGGACAAGAAAATCGCACAATTATTCCGTTTGTATCAAAATAATTATGAAATTGAGCATTATTGAACTCACCCCCATTATCACACTGGAAAGATTTTATCTTAGCTTGGAACTGATTTTCAACATAGGCAGCAAAGTGAAGAAATTTGGAGAAAACTTCGCTTTTGCGACGAAGTGGATAAACCCAGAGAAATTGAGAGAAATGGTCAAGAAACAACACGTAATAACGAACCCCACTGATGCTTGGAATTGGAGAGCACCAGACATCATAATGATTTATCTCAAATGGTTTGGAGACAATAGAATCTGATTTATTAAAAGGGAGCTTTATTTGTTTGGCCAATTGACAAGCTGTACAAGAGAAATCAAGGCCGTCTTTATTACAAGAGAGAGAATTTGAAGAAATAACAGGATGAAAAGTGGCATTATTGGTGTGTTACAATATTTGACGTTTACGAGGCCAGAAATATCTTATGCAGTGAATCAAGTCTGTCTTTTAATGCATAATCCTAGATAACTTCACTTAACAACTCTTAAACGCATCATCCGGTACATAAAAGGGACTGTAACACACGGCTTGCAACTTATAAAAGTTCCAATCGAGAAGCTCACATTATATTCAGATGCAGATTAGGCCGGTTGTCCTGACACAAGGCGCTCGACTTCAGGCTATTGTGTCTATTTAGGCGACAATTTGGTATCTTGGTCATCAAAAAGACAACCTACTGTATCTCGTTCAAGTGCAGAAGCTGAATATAAAGAAGTTGCAAATGCGGTGGCTGAAGCTTGTTGGCTTCGCAATCTTCGTCTTGAACTCAATTGTCCTCTCACACGTGCCTCAGTTGTATACTGTGACAACATCAACTCAGTCTATCTTGCTAACAATCCAGTTAAGCATCAAAGAACGAAGCATATCGAGATTGACATACATTTTGTTCGAGAAAAGGTCGCACTTGGTCAAGTTAAGGTGATACATGTTCCATCCTCTCTTCAGTTCGCAGACATCTTTACAAAAGGATTACCAACATCACTCTTCAACGATTTCCACGCCATTTTAACCGTTAGGAATCCCAACGCTTTAACTGAGGGAGGGTGATAGCGTATAAAGGAATATTCGCCTTCTAATTAGTAACATTGTTTACTGTTAGATTTGTTATGTAAATCCCTGATTTCTTGTAACTACTTTGGTTATATAATGCCTTGTGAATACACGATCCCCTCAAGGGAATTCAAACACTTTCATTAGCCTCTGAATTGATGCAGGGTTACGATAAGCAAGGAGGTGCAAAGAGGATTACTCTAAAGGTGGATTTGGCTAAAGCTTTTGATTCTGTTAAGTGTGAGTTTTTGCTTGCTGTCCTTGAGGCTTTAGACTTCCCGAGAGACTTCATAGGCTGGTGTAAAGCATGTTTCTGTCATCCAGCGTTCTCTATCAGTATAAATGGCTCTGTTGCAGGTTACTTTAAATCCGAAAGAGGGCTTCGTCAAGGAGATCCCATCTCACCACTTCTGTTCGTGATCACTATGAATGTGCTCTCTCTCATGTTGAATCAAGCTGCTCAGGAAAGAATATTCAAGTATCATCAGCACTGTGGACTATCGGATTAACACACTTATGCTTTGCTAACGATCTTCTAGTCTTCTTGGAAGGATCAACATACTCTCTTGAAGCGGTTCTGAAAGTGCTAAGCGATTTTGAAAGTCTATCGGGCTTATCAATTAATCTTGAGAAAACTTCTATGTTTGTTTCTGGTTTGACAGAAGTGGAGTTAGGTTACATAGCAACTTCTTTTGATTTACAGCCAACGCCCCTCCCTGTAAAATACCTCGAGTTGCCACTTTGCATAAGAAAGCTGTCAAAGGAGGATTGTGAGCCATTGAGGGCGCGTATCAAGAGGAAATTTCAGTCTTGGACAACTCGTTTTTTGAGTTTTGCAGGAAGACTTGAACTCATCTCATCAGTTATTTCAAGCATAGTGAGATTTTGGTGGGCAGCTTTTTTCATTCCCAAAAGTGTTATCAGAACTATAAACGCTCTAGTTCCAGTTCATTCATGTGGCACGGTCCTAGGGGTGTCAAAATGGGTCAATACCCATGGGTTAGCTAGGTTAACCCACGATTTTAGTGGGTTTGGGTTATATTTTCTAACCCATATAAATAAATGGGTTTTATGGGATGACCCTAATGGGTTTATGGGTTTATGAGTTTAACGGGTTAACCTATTAGGGTTATGGGTTACCCATGAGTTTATCACTTCAATTAATGAATATATACATATATATATATATATGTAAAATACTAATAAGTGTTAATATTAAGTGTTTTTCTCTTTTTGGTGTGTTACTTATAATTAATATAAGTTTTTCAATCCGTATAAAGAATATTCAAGTGTTTTTTAACTTAAACGTTGGTTTTATGGCTTTATGATTTTAGAATTTTATGATTTTATGATGAATTATTTTATTTTAGTGACTATACATTTTCATTTAATTTTTTACTTGAAAAATATATCTATATTTATAATTATATAATATGTTTTAAATTTTTTAATATTCTATTTAATTTATATATAGATAACCCATATAACCCATTTAGCCAATGGGTTCACTATTATTGGGTTTGGGTACATAAATCTTAACCCATAAAATAAATGGGTAGGTTGAACCCGTCCATTAATATCTCGAATCCATATGAGTTTGGGTCGGGTTGGGTCGGGTTACCCATTTTGACACCCTAGGCACGGAGTCACGGACAACGCAAGCGGGCATAGAGTTTCTTGGGACGCAGTCTGCAAACCAAAGGAGGAAGGAGGATTAGGCTTAAAGGATCACTCTTGCTGGAACATTGTTTGTGGTTTGAAACTGGTTTAGATGATCTTTTTTCGAAGTGGATCAATTTGGGTCGCTTGACTGAAGGAAAGATACAATCTCCACCGTAGAAGATTCTTTGAAATAACGCAACAACAATATTACTCTTGGACTTTCCGGAGACTGCTGAAGCTAAGACCTACTGCTCAACGCTTCATCAGATTAGAGCCGGGAGATGGAGCATCTATCTCTTTCTGAAAAGACACTTGGACATAACTAGGCCCTCTAATTGATTTCTTTGGAAGTACAGGTCCTCAGCTCTTAGGCATTCCAATCAAAGCTCGTTTGGCTAAAGTTTTAAGTGTTGGAAGTTGGCACTTGCCACCGGCAAGGACTGATCTACAAGTCACATTCTATGCAGCAATTTCTATGATCTCTCTCTCCGACAGAGAGGACAAATCCACTTGGTTTGTAGGTGAAGTTCCTTACAACTTCTTCCCTTCTAGGAATGTTTGGAATAAAATAGGACTTCTTCTGTAGCTGTGAATTGGGCACCTATAGTTTGGAACAAACTAGGTATCCCCAAGTACCGTTTTTGTTCTTGGTTATTCTCTTTGAACAGGAACCCGACAAAAGAGAGGATGTTATCATGGGGCTTGAATGTAGATCCGTTATGTCTCCTCTGCTCCAACAACATTGAATCTAGGAACCACTTGTTCTTTGATTGTGCATACTGTACCGAAGTTTAGAGCTTCTGCACAACGACTCTATGCATCACAAACACCCCTACTAGTTGATCGAACATTATCTGGTGGCTGCATTCCCCAGGAGTAAGCAAGGATAGGAGGTCCCTACTCCGATCTACGAGGTATGGCGTGAGAGAAAGTCCAGGTTGCACCTAAAAAGTCCGCAAACATCCGACATCATCTTCAAGAGGATTGATCGCTTAATCCGCAACAAGATCGCCGATATCCGCCGCACTAAACCTGAAAAAGCTTCTCAGCTTCTACAATCATGGTTTAGTGGTTCGCTTCTCCCTTAAGTATCCAAATCCTTCGTTCCCATTGTTTGTTTGAGGTTGCTCGGTTCTTATTTTTTCTTTGTATTTTTTAATTCATAATCAAAACTCATGTATCCATTTTAGTTACCGAAATGAAAACCGTTTGACAAAAACAAAGAAAACGAAAACAAATAGAGTAAAATCTACCAATTTAGAGCTGGCTAAAATCACACAAAAAATATGAAGAAACACTTGTTTCAAACTAAATGTTTTGGCAAACTTCCTTATACACAACATTCATTGTTTTTTCTCTGGGATTTTTCGTTTGTCTCGATAATAAGGATTTTGAAACAAGCTTTTGCGATTCAGAATCATTTGCTACAACGTGGACAAAATCTTCTGTCTTGGTGGAGGCTAACAAAAAATCTACAATAGAGAATGTGTATCAAAAGGATCAATAGTCAAACATAGCACATACCTATTGTTAACATCAATTTGAAAGTAATTAATTAACAATATAGTAAGACTAACCTCCGTTTTGACTGCTTGTTTTGTCAATACCACCACTAATTGGTGTTTGATTGTTACTAGCAATCTGACCAAAATATTGTGTGGTGGTTGTTGCATTACTGATTCTGTAAAATTTAGAAATATTAGTGTGTAATCAGCTAACTTAATGATACGCTAACTAATGAAACTGCAATCTTTAAAAAATATTAATGTAACTTTTAGCTATTTTTGTGACATTCATCACCAAAAATCAAATACTAACCAGAATGTTTGCTGTGTACAACTCTTCTCTTTCTATCAATAATCTCCCTTCTTATCCTTCCTGCTTTTTGTGATCTTTGTCTCATTAAATTGGGAATGTCTATGAATTGGTGGTAAATTGAGTGATCGCTAGGACTATTATTAGATGAGTTTCCAAAAGTTTTAGGAACATTTTGATTTCTTGTACCTGTGATTGTATATAGTATTATGCTATTAGCTAACTGATTATAGCGAAACTCTTCATAAATAAGCGTATGCATCTCACATTTTTGAGGTTATATTAACAATTATAAACCTTTGTAAAAACTTTAAATACCTTAGCTTCTTCTATAGTTTGTGGATGTGTCTTCTTTCTAGGCTCTGTTTTGGAATACAATTAGGTTAGGCTCTGATTTTGTGAGGAATAGGTTAAGAATGAAAAAAAAAAAAATTCGGCATATGTGTTTTTAGGTTAGATGTATTGCGTTGTCAAAAAAAAAAAAGGTTAGATGTATTGCAACATAAAAATTTGGAAATAAATTAGCTTTTTTTTAATAAAAGAATTTTAGATTATCTTTCCCATAATAAATCATATATATCTACAAAAAGAAAAACATATATACGATATTAATAGATTGTTTAATCCTAAACAGAAATTGTGATTTTAGCCGTAGAAATTGTGACTGATATTTTAAATATATGCATAAAAAGTTTGATTGGTAACAAAAAACTTTAAAAGCTGCTACAGTGCTATTGTTACTTTAAATACTGTAGATTCTTTTTTTTTTTTTTTGTGTGGAGAATATGTATTATGCTGGATTTGAATTTATGGATCTATCAATTTCATTAATTTAGATTATGGTATTTATAAATTGGATAAAGAGTACAAAATTTCAGATTCATGGATCTCAAACAAAAGGAACAAAAAATTGTAACTGTCAGTTAATCGATTTTGTGATAAAATAAGAGTAGATTTATAGAAAGTTTTCAATTTCTATGGGAAGAAGAAAGAAGAATAATAATTTTGGATTTGTTATAGCCTTTAAAAGTAAATGAAAGGAGAGAGTAAAAGAGACTTATGAATTCGTAAGTAACGTTAGAGTGGCGTACATAAGTAGCAAGACTAAAGTCAAAGACTCAAAACAGTTATGTCTTCTTTCTTTCGTTTGATTAATATTTGATATTGCAAATAATTAAACTGTCAATACTCTGTTCCTGAGATAAAAGGACAAGAGATATTGTGTTTTGAAGATTTATAATCTCTTAGCTTTGAAGAGGGACCACCTATCACAGCCTTTGTCTCAGAACGCTTGATATCTAATAATATACTCATTGCTCATGAGTTGATCCACAGCTTGAGAACGAACAAGAAGATATCAGAAGTCTTGCCAGGTCTTGGAGAATTCTTCAGATCATTTACTTGACAGATCGTGGAAACACCACTGGCCGCAAAATCGAGCTTCCTTATATTCTTCTCAAGAAACTGAATCCTCCATCTCAAGAACCGTTCTCTCTTCTCCTCATCCGAAAACGTTTTCTGATAAAGATCCTTGTTCTGAAACTCACCGTAGACGTACTACAAGAAAACACCCAAATATCGACGAAGAATACCGTCATTAATCCGTCGAAAATGGCTGTTTTCGATGGTTTTACGACGGGAAATCTCCGTCGGTTCTAAGTCGTCGAAAAAAAAAATCCGTCGAAAAACCGTCTCACGATTTCCGACGGCGTTTTGACGGTCCGAATTTTCGACGGTAGGACATTTCCGTCGGAGAATCCGTCGATTATCCGTAGATGATATCTTGAGGGATTTGTGACGGATTTTCCCAAGGAATTTGTGACGGACAATTATCGAGGGATTTCTAACGGAGTTTCTCCAAGGGACTTGCAACGGGCTATTATAGAAGGATTTCCAACGACTTTTATCAAGGGATTTCTGACGGAGTTTCACCAAGGGATTTGCGACGGGCTTTTATCGAGGAATTTCTGAAATGCCTCGACAGCCCCTACCAGTGGTCCACCACGTCCTCTCTCGGGCCCGTGGGCCCACCCCTGTCCGACGGTCTGTGCGTTAACCGGGAGACTCGAGAGTCATGATTTATTGTGTCCCTGCAATCACCACACGATCTTTCCCCGTGCTTTGTCCTCACTCGCACGGTACCGGAAATGACTTCCCGATAGGTCACCCATCCTTAAATCGCTCCAGCTCAAGCACGCTTAGCTGTGGAGTTCTCTCTGGCCTTGTGACGGTAGAGATAAGTGCACTTTGGTGACATAGATAGGCAAATCAATTCTCTTAAACTCTTCTTATGCACTACATCATACTCAGAAACCGGGATGTTACAATTTCCGATGAAAGATTATTACTAAGCGATTTCTAACGACATTTGATTTTTATTTAATAATTTAATTTTTAAATATAAAACAAAAAAAAACTAAAATTATATTTAATAATAAAATATTCAAAATATGAAAATGAAAATTATAGTTTAATTGTGAAAATACAAAACTAAAATAATATGTTTTCGTTAGTAATCCGTCGGAAATTTCCGACGGAATGGTGAGGGATTTAAAAATTATATGTTTCCGTTAGTATTCCGTCGGAAATTTCTGACGTTTTCTTGACGGACTTGAGATGATTTAGGGTATTATTACATATTTTTCGACGAAATTGATGTTTGGGTTATAAAATAACATTGGTACACTATAATAACAATAATTAAGTTTACCAAAACAATCTAAAATTCATTTACATTTTAATAAATCATCTCTATTACTTATGCTATATAAGTGAATACTATAAGTATTTAACATCTAGAATTTTTTTTTTTCAAATTCTATATTGCATTGATAGTTTATTTAGGGGTGGGCGTTTTATCCGAACCCGAAAATCCGAACCGAACCCGATCCGAAAAAATGATACNAAAATCCGAACCGAACCCGATCCGAAAAAATGATACCGAATCCGAACCCGAACCAACAAAATATCCGAATGGATCTTAACTCATGTATCCAAAAAATCGAACCCAAACCCGAACCGAACCGAAACCCGAATGGATACCCGAAATATTCAAAATATAATT
>OVAY01003097.1:0-13067 GCA_900406395.1 Kernera saxatilis | reverse complement strand
TATTTTAGAATTTTTTTATTTTCTTAATTCAATTATTTGATCTGTACCGCTAGATCCGCACCGCTAGATCCACTTTCACCATTCAAATATATATTTTGGACCGCCAGATCAGCTTGATCCGTATTTATTCCGCCAGATCCGCTAGATCCGCACTTGTTCCGCTAGATCTACTAGATCCGCTCTGCCAGATCTGCCAAATCCGCTTTCTCCATTCGGAGCCTCAATCATCCATACTCGTTAGGTACGTTTCTTTATTTCTATTTTGTCTTCGTTTTCTCTTTCGAGTAGATTAATTTAAATCACTTCACTTTTCTTTCCATCCCTCGACGCCTCGACCGACAAATATACCTTCAATTAATGCAACATTTTTTTTTACGATCTCTGTCATATCACATACTTCCCTTTCTCTCCCGCAAGTTCACGCACGGATCACGTTTGTATAAAACCATTTGAGCTTGGGAAGACAAATTCATATATTTGCAAATATCACGTATGTGTATAAAATCACGCACGAATCACGGATGTATATATTTTAGCAAGACAAAAATTTGTTTTGGTAGCGAGTAGTTCGTCCATGTATGATATGTTCTTTACTATTTGTTTGTTGTTGTTGCTAAAACATGTTCTTTAGTGTTGCAGGCTTGCAGCATAATAAAACAAGTGTACAAGTTTCTTTAAAAAAAAAAAAAAACAAGTGTACAAGTAAGTTTTGTTTATAATTTACGTATAGTCAACATGAATATATTTCTATAATTAACGGAAAAATAAATTCCAAAAATTTCACATTTGAAAATATATATAAACGAATAAACCATCGTATGTAATAGCATAATGTTAAACGAAATGAAATAGCATTATTTGTTTTTAAAGATGGATGCTGCAAAATATATAAATGAAATGACCACTATAAAAAAAATGATGACTGGAACTTGAAGTTTAGTTGTTCGTAGTAATATCGTAGACATGATATACCCTAGATTTAAATTCAGAAATAATACGTACGAGAGTTGTAAAATATAAAACATAAACTGAAATTATGTATATTAATAAAATTAGTAAGGAATGTGAAATCAAAAGGATACTCTACCATTCTACCGTTCAATAGATTACTAATTCTAGCTCTTATGGATTGCATTACTTCATGATTATTTACACATACATATGATCCATGTACCGTCTAAATCTTATTACAAAAAATGGAAATTTAGGTGAAGATATGAAGAAGGGGTGCAAGGGGGTTCCCCACATCCACCTGCAAAAGTTATGATTGAATTTCAATCATTGCTCACGAGCGCAACCAACACATCTCTCTTTCCCTTCAATTCATTTTTTTCTACATCTCTATCATTTTTACTTTGCTCGATATATAAGTTTATGTATTACATGTTTCTCATGCTTTGAATCATATCGTCCCACTACTTTTTGGAACTAGTTGCTCACAATGTTTGACTCTTTCCCTTCTATTCTTTTTGTCTTTACCTTTATCTATCTCAGAAAGGCTTTGCTAGAATGGTTGTTCTTAATAATAATAAAATTAAAAGAATAAAAGTCTCCATTTTTACTTTAAAAATTTTCCGATAGGCGTTTTCAAGAAAGGAACCAATTGTATAATCTCCGTTAAAATATTTCAGAAAAGTATTGCCCTTTAAAATGTTCTCCACGGATTTACATCTAAATACATCACAATTCATAAAAAAATTTGCTAGTAATATATATTGTTTCTACAAGGTATTTGCATATAATTATAGGTTTTCTTGTGAATTTTTCCCGACACGAACCATTTACTTATTGTATAAACAAAACATAATTATGTAGAGAAAAAACCTAAGGAATGGAGGAAGGCTAAACTTAAGATAGAAGCCCCATGAAGCAAATGATGTTAAGTAAAAGAAAAACAATTCCAACTAATAAAAGTTATGTGTATGCGTGGTTAATGGCAAACATTAGTAAGACAAATTCTAGATTGTTTATAAAAGAAATACTTTTAAATCATGGCTTGTATTTGACTGTAGTAAAAAAAGACTTTACAAGATATATAGAAAATTGACAAACAGTATTATAATAAAAAGAAAAAAAGGAGAGAAAGAATAGAAGAGAAGAGTGTTGAGTTGTTGGACCCTCTTAGGTTTCGCATGGGGTTAACATTATAGCGTATTCCCCTTTTACTTTCGGCTCTGGTCCCTTTCCAGATTCATTTTTGTTAATTATTATCATAATTAATCTTTATCCACTGATCTTATATCATATTATTACTTTATCTTCCATTGTTTTCTATAAGCATGTCCTAGAAATAAGCCAGTTGGGTTGAGATTTGTTTGCGATTGTTACTGCTCATATCAATGTTAATGGGTCATTAAGATTCGAATTCATAGCATGGGTTGTTAACTTGTTATATCCTTTTACCATTAACTTAATTTTTGTTGAACGTTGCCCGAAATTTCTAACAGAAAAGAAAGATGTGTAAATCAAGATGTATATATATCATATAGTCTACACATTAATGACGTTAAACAAAATCTACACAACAATCCATAAAGTATTCGATTTCTAGATCTATGAAAATGCATTGACATTCCAAAACAAGATATTTATAACTTTTGTTGGTCAATATAAAAAAAGATACTAGTATTCAAAAGGCTAACACAAACAAAAATGAGTAACTACATCAAGAAGAAAAATTAACTAAGCAAAAGGATTATTCACAAAGCATAAAGATTTAATAAATCATTTAGCTAGCTCTCTTTATTAGAATCGTAATCTATTTTAATTCTTACACGAATACGACCCTTAGGCCGCATGTGTCCCAACCTAAGTAACAAGAGACGTCTTGTATTTGTATTATATAATATACACAAACGCACGAAGTGTTTGACCTTGGATTTTAATGTACCTTATATTACGAACCATGAAACAAAACATTGTCAATGGGTAAAATAATTATCCGTATTTAAAAGTAATATGGAAACATCTAAACAAAATCCGTTGTCGTCCAGCGGTTAGGATATCTGGCTTTCACCCAGGAGACCCGGGTTCGATTCCCGGCAACGGAGCTTTTTTTTTGTTTTGTATTCAAAGCGTTACGTTCTCTTACAAGAACAAGCGACCATACAAGTAATTTCTCCAAATAAACGAAATTTCCTGCACTGTCCATATAATTTCTTTAACATGAAGTAATATACTTTTTTTGAGCAGAAGTAACATCACATTTCAATCTTCGAATGATGAATGGAGATGTAAAACAAGATAAAGTTAAGGGAAAAGCTAGACAGAATTTTGTTATATCCAAACAATTTATATACAACCAATATAATTAATAAAATCATTCATATAGATAGTGCTTTGTTCTGTTTACTTTCTTCCTTAATTGCTTATTCATATATGATTACATTGATGGAGGTAGGCTATGAATCTCCATGAACTTTTTCTTCTTCGAAAAACTCATCTCCAGGAAAGATAACATCTTTTTTTTTTCTCCACAAAAAAAAAAACAATTCATGAACGAAATTTACTGGGAAAGAGTTGCTATCTGAACAAGTGGCATGAGGTTCAATGCAAGAGGAATTCAAAGTCCGGTGAGCTTCGTGCCGTTACCGAGACGGTTTTGAAAATAAATCTACCACAATTCTAAATGGCTTACTTCACGTTGAAACAAAAATTAAGTCGATGAGATGTTTCAGATCCCTTAGAAAGTCGAGGGTGAAAGCAAAGCTCTTTGGAGCTGGAATGGTGAAGAAGATGAACTATTTTATTAGTATTCAACTTATTTCATTTTAGGTTTTCGTTACACAACTCTTATAGAGAGCCGAAACCAATTACTTCTTGACACTTGTCTATTCTTCATTGGCTTGCAAAACATCAAATCGGTTATACAGCCTTATCTCTTGAATTGTACTGCTTGACTGAATTGGTGCTTTTCCTTTTTCCCCAGCTGTAGGCGCGCCTCTCTTCTCTGCAATTTTGATTTTGTCGTTTTCACCAGAGAGCAGGAGAAAAGATGACCGTTGGGGGTTTTGTTTTGTGTTGGACTTGAGGTTGCCGGGCTTCGTCATTTATTGCGAGCTGGGCCTCTGGTTTGGGCTGATTTGTGCAGTTTGCTGATCCACTTGGAGTGGTTGCCTTGATAGAGGGTTTGGGTTAACACATATAAATAAAATCTTCAAAAAAAAAAACATTGTCCCGCAGATTAAATCCTAATAAAATAGCAATCACTGTCTAGACCATTTATAAGAAACAAATTGCATAATGTTTGATTTATTAAAAAAAAAAAAAAATACCAAAAGACCCCCAAGTTACAGAGTTTTCAGACCCAATATTTTGTAGGAAGAAAAGTTAAAAAACATAAACATTAAACAGAGTAACAGACAAAGGAAACATCAGCGAGCATACTCACGTGACTCTGATCTCTCAGACCGCTTGTAGTCACGTTCATATCTGTACTCATCTTCCTCCATTTTATCGTAACGATGACTATACCGGTCTGTGTCCCCTTGACCGTCTTCGTAGTAGTCGCTACGACTCTCTTCTGGCTCGCCATGTCTGTCTCGGTCATGGTGCTTTGACACGCTCCGCTCATACTCTGGCTCTCTTTCACGGGACCGACCACCACCACCCTCGACCTCATATTCACCTCCTTCATAATCTCTCTCCCTCTTTCTATCACGGTCTCGGTCATGATCCCTTGAAGTACGGTCTCTTCCCCTGTCACGGTCACGTCGGTCTCTGTCTCCTCTATCACGGTTCCGGTCACGGTCACGTCTGCTGTCTCTTTCTCTATCTCTATCTCTGCCTCCTCGGTCACGTCTGCTTTCTCTCTCTCTATCCTCTCTCGGTCTGTCATGAGACCGCTCTCGAGGCTGTTCAATGGAGAGCTCACGAGACCTTTCTCGTTCCCTTTCTTTTACCTTTTCCCGAGATTTCTCACTGGACAGACAAAGCCACAACTATCAGCACAAAATTGGACAACAAGGCAAAAGAGCTTAGTCATGAATGAAAATAAAAAATATCGTTACCGCTCTTCCCGTGGTCTTGTTGGCTCCTCTGACCGGGGCGTTCGTCCTTGCTGTTGCTGTTCCCCAACAGTTTCTTCACCACCACCGACTCTTGAGGTCCCAAGTCCACCACCAAGCCTGCGTGGACGCCAGTTTGGGACGGTTCTACCTCTCTCAACATCAACCAACACTCTTCTACCGTCAATCTTTTGACCATCAGCTTGTTTATATGCAGCTGTAAGAAGATCAACAACGCACAAGATGCACAGCCAGTAAGAAAGAGCAAACATCTCAGGTAGAGAAGAAAAAGGATTTAAAGAAAACGGATGTGATCAGACCTTTCATGTCACGGGTGTGCATGAACTCAATGAAAGCATATCCTCTTGGTTTGTTGGTCAGCTGATCAGTCACCAATTGAACCTGAGGAGTTTCAGAAGAAGACATTAACATTTCAAAGATCTGCGAGAACAAAATCAAAATTTTCAGATAAAGAGTGTTTTCGTATCAAACAAACAGGCAGCTCTATAAGGCAGGCAACCTTTATTTTAATAGGCTTCCAAATCCGAGACCGTCACCACCCACATCAAGAATTGGCAGAAAAATCGATGCATTGCAGCAAATTTACCATTTCTGAAAGGTCTAATTAACCACCCCTTACCAGGGTATAGAAGCTTCTTCAAAATTCAGATTACTATAAATGTATAAAAAAACTGAACCAGATCACCTTCATCTATAAGTAGCCCAAGTCCCACATACTGAATTTTTATAGATGTTAAAATATGAAAAAGAGAGAAGGATACTCCCAAACGACCAACAGCGTGAAGAGTATAATACCAGTAACCTTGGTTGCTTGAAAATAAAGAGCTAATATTCACTGCACAACTCGGTATTTCTGCTTCCGGATGAAGCATTTTCTTTGGGACAGAATGGCTTGGGAATAAGGAAGAAAATATTTCTAACTGGCTTACCAAGGATAAGTTGAAGTCATTATAGATTTAGTAAATACTTCACTGAGTACTAAACCTTTGCGCCTACAACCTCTAGATCATAGTAAAAAAGATAGATTATTAAAAGCAACTATAACAGGTCTTGTTCCAAAACATCTCAGAAGAGGTTTGTGACATTACACGAGATTGACTTTATGCATCTATAATTTTAATTATTTGAAAAAGTTCTAAGTGACTAGATGGCTTTACACAGTCTAAAAAGGCATGCATAGAATTCGGAAGTAGATCGACCTTTTTAGTCTAGTAGAAAAGCTGCAAATTTTTTTTATAAAGAATTGAAAATTCATAACCTTGAAGACTTCTGTACATAAAATATAACATATTGAGCAAAGAGCTTGAGAGGGGGAAGCCATTACATAACTTCTTACCGAACCCGCAAGGGAATGCTCAGAATAACCTACCCGTTTAATTGGTCCATAAGATTCAAACTCCCTTTTAATCTTACTCTCAGAGGATTCGTAGTTCTGCAAAACAATAACAGGCTAAAGTCAAGCACAACAAAACTCACCTGTCTAAGTAAACGTCATTCAACACAAAACAGCACAACTTACGAGTCTTGAAACGAATAATGTCTTGTATGGATCTCCAGAAGCATTCGGATCATTATTCGGGTCATCTGCATATAAAATATCAAATTAATTTGGACTTCCCAAACCGTATGAGCGCATTAAAGGAACATACATACATAAAACATATAGTGAATACAAATAAATGGAGGATTACATTTCTTTAAGTCCTCTGCGGCCTTTTCAACACCTTTCTCCAGTCGTAATTTCTGAACTCTCTCCCTTTTCTGTGTCTGGACCGTGAAACAAAAATACGCGACAATAAGACACTGACATCGGCAAAAGCTGGGATAATCGAAACAGTTTGAGGGTGCATCATACAGGTGTTTCAACTTCTGGCTTAGGTGGAGCGTATTCAGGATCCCCAGGCTCAGCAAAGTTACTCACAAACTTAGCCATGCCTAAAATGAATACATGATGGAAAATCACATCCAAAGCCCGTGAGAATAAAGTTAAAACATAATCAGATATAAAAAGTTAAAGACCTGTATAAGGTGGGCATTTTCTCTTCTCCGGTGGAGGTTTGTACTCCAGTGGCGGTCGTGGCTCAAAGAGCTTCAAGAGATTGTTTGTTAAGCCAGTAGGGTGGCTTTGACCCATCTGCAAATTAGAAAGATACATAATATTAACTTTAAAGCAACAGGAAAACTTCACTGAACGAATTCAACAATCAGACTAGTTCTAAATTCTAAAAAAATAGCTCAAGATCAAAATAGTGGACCTTGTGTACAATCAATCACATGACCTAGAATCGAAATCTCAGTAATAAAGGCAAATAAAAACTAAATTCCGAGTGTTTACAAACCAATCGGATATAGAACCGAAGGGAAGCATCAAACGACTTGAGTATTCAATCGACAGACTCGATATCGAGGTAGAACAACGGAATCATTAGCTAGACCGATAGATAACGAAGCTAAACTCTGGAGAGAATAAAGAAGAGTTATCAAGATTCAGCGAATCCGAGATAAGAGACTAACCAGCTTAAGCTGAAGAACATTAGCTCTGTTCTGAGTCTTAGTGCGCGCCTGAACGGCGGCGTTCTGGTTACGCATGAAAGGATCGTTGGAGTCTCCCATGGCGATAAGAGATCTCAGTGCTCAGCTAGGGTTTTGCGGGAGGAAGTGGATGATGAGGGATTCGAAGAGATGAATCAGAATTCAGAAATAACAAAACCCAAGTGAATCTGAAACCGGATACCGGTTATCAAGAAATTGGATCGACAATCCGAAAGATAACCAAAGTTGAAACGTTGCCGTGTCTACACTAAGACCCTCTTAGGGAACAAGAGGGTTCTAGCTTACACATTCAAAGATCTGCCAGTTTTTTCGTGATAATTGATAACACTTGTTTATCTAATTTCTGCGGTTTTTCTAGTAAATGAATAATCTCTGCTGAAATTTGCAAATGTGTTGAATGAAAGCGATCATTAATTGACACGTTTGATTTACGACATTACACGCGAAGGAAGACGAAAAAGTGATTGTTTAACCAAAACACTGGTCACTTGGAAGCGGACCAGGAACCGACCCGTTATCCAAAAACTGAAGACCGAACACAACAATAATGGCTAGGACCGACAGGTAAGACAAGCCCTCGACCGCGCCCAACAAACCAAATGGCCCATTTGGCAGACCCGACCCGGTTCTTGTCTTGGTGAACAGAGACCAACCCACGATGCCCACCACCACCAAGTAGCTCACACCTTCCAACGCTCCGATGGAACCGGCTGGTCCTGGAGGTAAACCACAACCAGTGGTCTTCAAAGTGTAGAGGGACCATCCGATAACCGGCGTCGACACTAAACCACCGGCTATAGCCGCCGCCTCCAGAAATCCGCCAGTGTCGGTATTGTCCTTGGCTTTTGCTACGACCCTACATGACGGCTTAATTGATCGCCGGAACAAATTTCCCCGGTGAAACGACGGTGGTAGAGAGGCGGAGATCGGTGACAGTAGAAGCATTTTAAGAGAGAGAGAGAGAAAAGGTAGAGTGAGAGAAATATTGGATTTTGAGCTCCCACCTGTTACCACATAATTTTGGTATGGTGTGGAAAACAGCAAAATTCCTGCATAAGCTTTTAAGAAGCCTTGACGACCGTTCGATCTAAATGCATCAAACACACTACGACAATCCTAAGCAAACCACCATCCTGACCAATCATGATACGACATGTGTAAGTGTAATGGACGTGAAACAAAAGACGATATATAACTCAAAAGATTTATCCACATAAGCATCTCACAAGACCCTCTAACAGAGAAACAAGGTCTCAGAAAACTCTCCTTTGCTGTCTTTTTTTTGTGTTGTTTCTGTTTTTCTTTCCCTCCATAAAGTGGGTTTCTAAAAGGGCGGTAAATCCAAGTTGAGTAACCGTCATTTGAAAATCCACCAGCCTGACCATAACTGACATTTGAACATTCAGATATAACCGCCTAATCCAGAAGGAGCAGAGCTTCTTCTCCATCCATACTCACGGATACTAGAGATTCTGATAGTACTGTGTACATGTTTAACCTTCCTCATCATCAACACCATCGTCGTCATCATCATCATCGTCGTCATCATCATCATCCTCGCCATCATCTTCATCATCACGTTTTCTCTTTGGACGAGATGATGATGGCAAGGACTGGTCAGGGATTGGGAGGACATCTTCGACTTCTTCTTCTTCATCAGGATCGTTGTCTTCATTGATGGGCTCGATGTCACTACCCACAGCATCATGATCTTCCACTTGAGACACTGGCTGAACAAGGTACCCTTCACCAGATTCTTCATCCTATCACAAATTCATCAAATTCTAGGTTAGCCCTAAACACAAAAGAAATCAGTACAATGATCATAACATTTAACAAATCAAAACTTCACAAGGACCATTCCAACAACAACAAAAAGCCAAACTTTGGCATTGGTTGTCTTCAATAACAAGACGAGTTCAATGTAAATCTATCCTGATACTTTAAGCTGCAAACAAAACAACACAAGACCAGACTGATACTCTCAACCAACCATGCAAGAAAATTAGAGCACCAGCAACATACTCAACTCATATCTTAAACATCCACTATTAATCATCAAAGTTCTAAAATCTATATCTATCAAGAACATAGCTTAAGCAACTAGGTACGAGTTGAAAGAAAACAAGGAGCACAAAAAGAAAGAATCAATGAAAAGGCAAGAATAAAATTCACATATCCAAACATTGCACGTGATTGTAAGTACCAAGTATCTCACCTCCTCTTCACCATCATCATCGTCCCCGAAATCCCCATCATCCTCAACCCCTTGGTCGTCCTCCCCAGTCTCACCATCATTATCCTCATCATCATCCCCTTGCTCATGCCCATCAATCTCTCCTGCATTCATCAATCGTCCTGTACTCCCTGGCACACCAAGACCACGATCATCGTTATCCACTTCCTCTTCATCATCGTCCTCTTCTTCATCTTCATCATCAACCCCATCTTCCTCGTTATCACTATCTTCAATTTCATGAACGTCAACCACATCATTATCCTCCCCTACTTCCTCCTCGTCAATCTCCTCCCCAGACTCACTATCATCCCCATCATCTTCCCCTTCCTCTCCATTTACAGCTTGAAGACTAAACCCATTAGGCCTGTAACTCGTCCCGTTAACTCCAGTCGCCTGCTCTGACTCGTCATCCTCTGCATCACTCTCTTCATCCTCATCCACATCTACAACCCCATCTAGCCTCTCACTGTGCCCATTACTCATCCAAGGAGCCTCTGTTCTTTCGTCTCCATCAACCTCCCCGCTTCCAGGATCCTCCTCTTCACCTTCCTCATCTTCTTCTTCATCCTCTTCATCTTCCTCATCGTCTTCATCATCAGACTCAGGCCTCTCGTTCCCTTCTGCATCCGTCTTATCTAAATACTTCAATGTTTTGATCAAAGCAAAAACCCTAGATCGATAATCCTTAACCCTCGTCACAGGACACTCATACAGATCAAGGGAGACCAGCTTCAACTGAGCCAGAGGAGCGAGATCCTCTACAAACTGGATCCGGTTATTCGACAAATCCAAATCACGCAGCGAATCAAGCCCAGCCTCGACCAAAAACTCCAGACCCACAGTGATCCGGTTATCCGATAAGATTAGCTTCTGCAGATTTCCCAGCCGCGGGAACTGCTCAAGCGAAGAAACACCGATGTTAGCTATGGAAAGATGCTGAAGATTCTGAAACCTCTCGAGAAGGCCGGGCGGTGGTAAACGTCCCTGGACGCATTTCGCAGCACCATCAAGTGTTAGCGTCCGTGTAGCTAAACGGTCCGTTTGACCATCCAGAGCCGCTTCCACAGCTCTTTCCCAAATCTCGTCCATCAAAAACAAAACCCGCTTAAAGCTCACAACACACCAATATATATATATATATATATCCGTATTTCACGTCTCTCAAACAGATAAAACGGCTTTGAAACTCGCGGAGAAGAAGATTCACAACAGAGGAAAAAAAAAGATGAACAGGATGAAACCGCGAAATTCAGGTGGAGGTAAGAGTTGATTAAGGGATACAGAATCGAAACCCTCTTCGGGTATTTTTTTTTTCTTCTACCGGCGTAAAAGGAAACCCTAATTTGTACGGTCACCACCAGTCCGCCACTAAACCTCGTGAGGAAGACGAAAACCTAACATCGTCTCTCTCTCTCTCTCTTGTTGGGCTCTTAATTGATTGGGGAGATTTTGGGGCGGGTCTGGACAAAAAAAGGGCCAAAAAGTGGAGGCGGGTGGTTTTGAAGAATTTTTGCGTGAATTATTTAACGCGTTAATAACCGTTGGATTTAGATATTTTGGATCGATGACGTGGCTAAATGGAAGGTGTAGATGGAATCGTTTTGTGCTGGTTCTCTAGAAAGACGTAAGGTTTGGATCTGGACATCTTCGACACGTCTCTATAGTGTGCAACTAATAGTGGACCCCTTTCTTTGACATATTTACAAAGACACCATTATCGGTGTTTTTTTTTTAATGAATTTATCGAATTATTCTACAAGACTTTTTTTGTTTAACGGGAAATATCTACAAGACATTAGTGGATCTTGTAGTTGTGTAATTAGGAATTTAAAACATATGATTCGGATGAATCTTTGTATACTATGGGTTTTGTTCTACTACTACAAATGAAAAGAGAGTTTGTATTTTGGTTTATATAAATTTATTTTTACCAGTTCCATATAGACTTACTCGACATGGGTACGTACGTTCATTACATTCCACATATGTTTTGTTTTTGGTTTTAGTTCCACATATGTTGTCATAGAGAAGATCATTTTATTTTGAAATGTTACCAATTCGAGTCAATATGTGATTCAAAGTTCCAGGGCAATTTCATTCAAATAGTTTTTTCCAGAATATAGCGAAGCGATTCACTTAAACTTCTGTATACATCTATATTTGTCCAATAAACTACATGGAAAACAAATAATCAAAAGGACCATAGTCGAAGAGGCTTAGTTAGCCGGGGAAGTCAGAGCTAATCCACCTCTTCTCTATCTCCTCATCAGCTTTTCTCCTAGGATCCTCTTATTGACTTATTGTCATTTATCTACTCTCTTCTCACTTATCTTGTTCAAAATGTATTTGATAAGATCCTGACCCTAAACTCTCTCTTTATTGAACAATCAAATGAATTACAGAAGATTAGAGCTCAAGAACACACTCTTGAAACTCTCCTCTCGATAACAGATTCATCCAATCTGTATCTCGAGCCCACACAACAATACCATACTCTGCATAATTCTCTCTTTTACTCTCTACTGCTATTTATACTTTCTAAGACCTCTATCTGAAAGACTCTTCCTGAAATAGAAGCTTCTCTTATGCTCTAGTTTACTAGCTTTCCATGTTCCTATCATTACCCCCCTCCCTAAGACAGCTTGTCCTCAAGCTGTAATGAGAAAGTTGTTGAAAATAGTCCATGGTATGTTGCAGCTAGTGGTTGAAACCCCCTCTTTGTAACAAAATGTTGTACAGAAGAAAACTCGCTCTCCACGTTGCAATTTGTAGTCTCGCCTCCCGTAGTTTAATTGCTTGGGTAACACCAATCTAATCTTGAATAGAAGCATGTCTTGAATCCTGAATATCCAAAGCATATATGTTTTTCTTTCCCTTGATGAGTGCATAATCTTGTGTCTAGTGAGAACCCTCTGTTTTGTTCTACGTTTATACTTGAACATCCAAGATTTAGAACACTTCCTCCTCTTCCATGTTCTTACTCTGTTAGTTTGCAAATCTGTTATATGCGCCAACCCCCTTGTAATCAGAGAAACATGTACCAGCTTCTGGAAAAAATCCTCCATCTGAACTCTTGATGCATTGCTACCCTTCAATCCTAGTTCGAACTCAACATCCCTTGTGAAGCCATCTTCATACTCATGAAAACCCATTCCCAGTTGATCCTCATTAATCAGCCCACCTAGTGATTGAAGCACTTTATACATGATATTCCCTTTGTCAATCAGTTTATGTTCAGTTTGTGGCAT
>OVAY01003096.1:0-13071 GCA_900406395.1 Kernera saxatilis | reverse complement strand
GTATTTTTGGAACACAAACTAAAAAATGTGGTATTTTTGAGAATTGCCCTTTATAAAATTTATGGCCCATTTTAAAATTATGACATGTTCAAATAATAATGCTGTGATACTTATGTGGAACTGTGGATCCACACTTCTCTAAATGAAAAAAANAAAAAAAAAAAAAAAAAAAAAAAAAAACAAAGAAAACTACTTAATTTCATTACTCATTACTACTAATTTCATTTCAATTTTATTAAAAAAAAAATTGGTGTAGAAATAGTTCGATCGAATTAGAACCGATTTTTTTTTCAGCTCAATTAAATTGGCGAAAGTTTAATTCGGTTTAAGTGTTTTTTACTTGCAAAAAATATGTTGTTCCAGATATTCCACAATTTTTTGTTTCTCCAGTGGTCTATAAGGATGTTCTTTTCGTCGACAATGGTCCGGTGTTGCATGTCTTAATGCTTACAACGAAATAACCAAAACATATTTTTCTGTGATAGTATTATCATTTTCACCCTTGGTTTTTTGGATAGACATATAAACCTTATATATAGACAGCAAGATCGATTGATACTTTTATTAATCATATTCATAAGACACAATTACAAAGAAGTGATGGAGGAACAATATGAAGCAAAGGAGTACAAACTTGCCGATTACACACACAAACCCATAATCCATTATTGCATGAGAACGTACGTTCATCATTTTAAACAATCCAAGAAAAATACAAACACAAAAACAAGAAGATAAGAAAACAGGTTCAAATATTCGTAAACATATGATTTGTTTGTTTTATATGTATGACTTTAGATATGTCATAAGTATACAACTTACGCGCATTGGAAATCCTTTGGAGCTTTTCTACTACAAACATTGAGGAGTACACTGAGATCGATGGGAAGGCTAAGGTTGATGCCAAGAATGTTAGCCTTGAGCAAGGTACAAAGACAGACCGCAGCCTCAAGATCAGCCAAGCCTTGGATGAGAGAGCAACATGGCTCTACGGGTGGGCTTCCCAATGTTAGGTTCACTAGCTTGAGCACATTAGCGCAAACACCGAGCTTCAAGGCATCTCTAGGACAAGAACCTGTGCTTGGGGTGGTCGGGGTGGTTGGCGTGGGGATGCACTTGGAGCACGTGGCAGAAGTGTAAGTGAACAAGAGGAGGTTGAGAGCTAGGAAGAGTGCAAGAGAGTTTCTTGGAGCCATTTCGTTGTGGAGTGGAAAAACTCTACTAATAGCTCAAGAAGTAATAGTGTATTTGATTTTCTTTAGATGGGTGGAGAGAAATGTTGAGTGGTTAGTGGGTATTTATAGGGTTTTCATTAGGAAAGACATGAGAAGGTCTATTTTTTTTTTTTTTTTATAGGATATTAGTTGACAAAATATTTCGATAAGGATTTAATTATTTACGTACACTTAATGGTCATTATCCAAAGTTAGCTGGCAATCATTAAGAGCATATATATGGTTCTAATTAATTATTTAGTTGGTACTTAATTGGTAGTAACAAATTGAATACCCAAAATGGAATACATATAGACCTACGTTGGCAAGTGAGTATATATATTTAGGATATTTTCTCATAATTAAAAATTTTGAATCCATTAAACTTAATTTCTCCAAATGTTACGATTTACAATATAATTACAGTGGTAAATTAAGTAAAATTTAAACTTGTATTTGGGTTAATACTTGGCACCCTCAAGTTGTTATAATTAAGCATATTTACAATAGAATGATTGTTCTTTATTCTTTCACGCTTATCCATGTGAACATATCTGAAATTTCAACAAATCCCTTTGTCACGGGCAAACTTAAATCACCATTATTCTAAAGCATTATTTAGTCTACACATAATCTCACACGAATACAAATATATGGCTTCATTAGCATTTGTTATTTGTACATTTTTAAAAATCCCAAATTGGATGGACTAATTAAATCATTCCGGATAATATATAGTGATTAGGGGTTACAAAACGAAATAATAGATCACTATAGTGGGATTTAATTAATTTGTTTCTTCAACAATAATACTTTTATTAAATAAACGTTCGGAAATGCAAACTAGAGTTACATCACCTGCATAAGTAAAATCACAAAAACACAACCTAACAATACAAGCCAAATAATCGACTTTCAAATGAAAAAAAAAATCCTTGAGCTTCAAGGAACTCGCCCAAATGCGTGTAGAAGGGTGGTCATTTTACCAAAGGTGTGGTGGCCTACTGGTTCAAGGGAGTTGATTTCTTTGTGTCTCGGATTTAAATATATTTTGGTACGGATGGTTATTTTTTAAATTAGTATATCTAAAGGCTGATTTCGGGTACCGGAAAGATTATGGATCGAAAGCTCGGAACTCCCACGGTTATTAAAAAAAAAAATGGTCATTTTCAAATGAGATTTTTTAAAAGATTTTCTTAATAAATATATAAATTTCTCAATCTCAATTTCAATGTTAGAGCTGGCTCAAACTTTTAGATGGTATAACACAAATTTGAAATCAAAGTTAATTCGATATTATGAAAAAAATAAAAAAAAAAACCTAATTCGTCTAATTTTCAAAATTCTCATGTCCTGAATACTTGTGCGGCCAATTTAGCGTATGAAAAGACAGGCAACAGCCATGTTCAGTATGATTGATATAAAAAAACATTAAAAAGTTGTTATATCCAAATATATTAAGGTGTTGTAACGACACCACAATCATCGATTTATTTCTCTTTCCAATTATAAGTTTCTATGATTTATATTTGAATGAGAAATGTAAAAAATTATACTATTTTTATCTGAATAAATAATATAGGTTTTGTATTGGTGGTACCCGCTTTATAATATTGGGGGTATATGATACCAAAAAAAAAAAATATTGGGGGTATAAAATAAGATCGAACATGCCAAAATAAATAGCTCACGGGTCGTAGCTTTAGGAGAGATCTAGAATTTAATTATCGATCGAACCCTTCGAGGGGATTGTAATAGTATGATAACCATCATGCCAAATCATTCTTTACTACAAAATTGACCAATTGATTGGTTAATTATATATTTTCTTGCCTTTTCGAAAAAAAAACTATATATTTTCTTATCTTCTTTATTATTCTTTTTTGAATTATCTGTTTAATTAGTTAACTAATCTATAGCTTACTGATGCAGAATATTATTCCTTGATTAGTGTTCCTTACTAGTTGTTCATTTCATGCTAATAATAATCAGAAATGCACGTGTGCATGAACAAATCCAATATACTCAGTTACTCACGGTCACGGACCAAATAAATGAATTTAAAACATTTTCCGTTTTTCCGCTTAAACGAACCAACCATATTATTCTCGATATTCAAAAATTGCTTCACATGAGTTTTTTTTTAAAATGTAATACTTTAGCTATTGTTTCGTTATCTGCTCTATCATCTAGATGCACTATATGTAAGTTCAAATGATGTCCTCCTTGGAAGGAAAAAAGATGAATAATAACAGTTTTAAAAAAAAAAACCAACCATATTTAGATCCCATTTGACCCAGATAGGCTGATCTAACTTGTTAACTGGGGCTTGATGCTGATCCAAAAAATGGGATGCAGTTGGAAATTAAAAAAAAAATTTTTTTTAATCTCGAATAGCCATAAAATTATATATAAATAACGTAATTAGTCTATTTACTATTAATTTGTTTTGAATTTAAAATCTATAAAACTTTATATGATATTACATTTCGAGTTTGACTCAAATATGGTGATCCAATTAGGATTGATTGCCGATCGGAAAAAATGAGATTCATTGGAAATAGATAAAATAAAATCTCTCATTCAAAATGAGCGTGTGTTACAAATACCACATTGAAATTATGATAAAACATTGAATAATATATAATAGTCATGACCAATTTACTCATTGTCAATATGTTTTGAGTTAGAAGTTTATAAAATTTAACATGGTATTAAAACCCAATTTTGATTCAAGTAGAGTAATCCAATTGTTGTTGATTTGGAATACACGATTCAATTCAAATATATATAAGAAAAGCTATCATCTCGAAAGAGCGTATTAATAATAGCATATCAAAAGTGTGATGAAACATATAATAATATATAATAAAGAGTTATGGACCTATCTAATCTTTGCTACTTAGTTTTGATCGGAAATTTTTTGAACCTTAACAATAGAAAAGCACTATTTTATTATCAGGACAAATGAAATAAATTACAACAACACAAACTCATTTTGGATGAGGATCTGCCTCATCCTCATGCACCAATTCAAAAAAGAGAAGACAACAAAAACAAGGAACACTAATAAAGCTCGAGCACATTTCTTGCATAGCCATAAATTTAGGATTTCTCAATTTTCAAATGTAACGTTTAATAAGGAGTTAAGGGCATTGGAAGTCACGTGGAGCCTTCCTGCTGCAAACGTTGAGTAGCAAGCTAAGGTTGATTGGAAGGTTAATGTTGATGCCGAGAATGCTAGCTTTAAGCGCGGTGCAAAGACAAACCGCAGCTTCAAGATCGACCAAACCGTCAATGAGGCTACAACATGGCTTAACCGGAGGTGCACCTAATGTCACATTCAACAAGTTAAGCGCGTAAACACAAACACCAAGCTTCACATTATCTTTTGGACATGTCGTCTCAATGGCAGGAGCGGTTGGGGTAGGCTTCGGTTAGGGAGAAGAAGAGGATGTTCAAGGCAAGGAAGATGGCAAGAGAGTTTCTAAGAGCCATTTTGTGTAGCCTTGAAAGAAGATTGGAGTAGAGATTGGTGAATAAAATTGAGAGTGTAAGTGGGTTTATAGAGGGTAAGTGGAGTGGATTAAGTAAAGAATTAAATGAGTTATGGGATCGTATTAGTTTGATCATTGAAATACAACTTAAGAGTTATAATAATGATACGAAAGTAAAACCAAATATATCAAGAATAATGTATGTATGCCAAATTATCGGGCTTCATTACCAACTATAGCCCATACTAACTTTTGGCCCAATTTATTAATATATCTTTTTGATTCTTCCGAAATTGAAATAATAATAAGAAAAAATTGGTCGGCAGAAGAAAAAAAAACAAAAAATTTATTTGATTTCTCTCTTTCTCTGTACATTTTTATCATCTTCTTCGATTCGAAAAATTCAAAATCCCGCCTTCATCTTCTCCTACAAACCCTAACGACGGTGCATCGAGCTCTATCTCCGGCGACGGAAACCAGTAAGGTTGCCCCAAATCGTCCCTCTACGTGACCTAATTCTCCGTCGCAACTAGGTGCTTTCTCTATCTTCCCTATTAGTCTTACACTCTTACTTCGATAAGCATCTCTATCATCAGTTTCAATTTCAAACGGTTATTTCCAATCGTGTATGAGATTTTTGGTATTCTGTTTCTCACTGTTCTTTGCAATCTGGAAAAATTTGTTTCTCATTTGTAGAAGAGCGCGATATCTAGATACCAGATCCAGATTGTTGCAAATCCAAGCTCCTTTCATAGTCCAGGGAAATGGAACGTTATATAACCAGAAGAGATAATTTTGCTGAAGGAACAGGTATATATACTCTTCTCGCTCCTTTTTTCAGCGATATGAGTTTCTTGTAAACTTGGAGAAAATTTTGAAAGATACAAATTTTTCTGTTCCCTGGGTGATTATCTTGCAGTTAATGAAGTGAAACATACAGAGGAAGAAGAAGAAGATCATGGAGTTGGTGGTAATGATTGTGAACTGGATCTACTCTTCCTTGTACATTCTGATATCTCATCTCTTCTCCACCAGGTGCTTGCTACTCATGGCTGGAGTTATTTCCTTTTGATACTTTATCTGAGAGCTTACGTGTTTTATCTTGAATCTTTGTCTGAGTCACAATGATCAACAACTTTTTTTTTTTTTGTTATTGGTTAAGGAACCATGTTTTGTCAATCTCTATACTCTGTATTATGAGTTATGGCTAATGATTTTTCGAATTTCAGATTGATGAGCTCGTTGTACAAGCCACAAAGCTTAAGACCATGAGAAAACAAGGGGCAAGAGAAGTTGAATCTTTCAGATCTGTGTTGTCTGATATGCTTTCTTCGCTAAAGGTTTCATTCCTTTCACCTATTGTGCTTTTGTTTCCTTCTAGTGTTTGACCGTTTACTTTTAGAATTGTAATCTGTTTAAAATATGCAGCCATGGTTTCCTCGATTGCAAGAAGCTACATCCGATTTTCAATTGGTTCCGAAGGATCAGGAAGAACAGTCTTTGATGAGCACTAGCAGTGTGCACCCAAGTGAAGAAGAAGAATTGTTTGATGTTGAGAGTCCTGAGCCTACTCAATTTGAGCCCTTAGTCTCTCCTTCTCCTCTCGTGGCATGGCGTGGTGATCATAACGCCGACAAGGGTAGACAACTCTTTCTGTTGACACCACTACCCTTAGGCAAATCTGAATTCCTTAAACATCAGAATGCCTCTAAGCTGAAATCTAAAAGGATTTTTCCAAATGCTGCTGCAAATCAACCGCTCGGAGCTTCTAAAGTAACAAGTGGTGTTGTTTTAGGAGGCGAGTCGATGAAAACTGCAGGACCTGGTAACTCTGTAGGCCATGTCGTGGATTTCTCTGAAAATTTGGTAGATTGTGGGCCATTGTCTTCACCAGCTCTCAGGAGGAAAATTCAGTCTGAGCTTCTAATGACCCCTTGCTTGAAGATGTCGCCTCCGAAATCATGTACACTGTTTAAACCGGTTCCTGAATCTTCTCAACCGGGAAAGCAAGGGGCTTGCAAGTCAACCTGCTCTGAATTGGGAGCTAGCACTTTTAATGGTTCGCAGAGCTCTGGATCCTCTGGTATTGACAAAACAGACAACCTCTGTTCGAAGTATCCAGAGCTTTTGGGAATACAACATGCTCCAATAACTAGAAAAACGGAACTTGAATCCTCGCCGGTTTGGTGGTTTTCTCCTCCTAGAACATGTGTTTTATTGGAGCCTGTGAATGATAATAAGAAACCAGTTGATGAAACTGGTGGATCAAGAATGGTATCCTCACTTGCTTTGCCAAACATTAAACCAGAAGCAAAACACACTAAAGGTAAACCAAAAAAAAAAAAGTTTCAATAATTTTGATGTTTTGGTCATTTCATTGAGTCTTATGATTACTCTATATCTATGATCTTTTACTTGCTCAACTGTTTTCTTAGAGGGAAGCATGTCATTGGTGGTTCAGAGTACTCCATTGTTGAAAGAACCAGAGAGCGTAATGACGAAAAACCGAACAAGAGCAGGTGAGAGTACTCTGAAGAAAGAGTTATGGACAAGATTTGAAGAAGCATCAATGCACAGCAATCGTTTTGGCTCGACGACGACAACAACGATGAGAGGAAATAAGAAAAAAGGGTTCATGGAAATGTTGGAGGAAGTATGTGGCAATGAGGAAAGTCAGGAGTTAATTTGATGATCAAAGCACTATAGTCTATAATTCCTTCCTTTGTTTGTAATTTTGTCAATTGTACGGTTCATTATTTTAATATACCATATTATGGTTTCGATTGGTGACCATCGGAGTAACAATTGAATATAATGAAGAGGAAAATTGAATATAATGAAGAGGAGAGAATTGAGTAGAGAAATTGAATCAATTGCACCTTCATTAGCGATTTTGCATCGAATACCTTTCATTACAAAATATGTTTCTTTTTAAGCGAAAATATTTGTCTAAAATTCGTCGAAAAATATTTTAAGTTTTAACTCAAAATTACTGTCTTCAATTTGGAGAAAGAATTTTGTACAGTTTGCGTATATAAAAAATGCGTCTATTCGTGTTTTTGTGGTTGAAAACAGCTACTTGTTTTAGGTATGTTTACCAAACCAATTAAGTTTATTTTTGGATTTTTTTGTCATTCCTCTTCAGACTTCAATCGATCAAATATGAAACCACTCTTCGTATAGAGTTTGTATTATGATTTATTAATAGTTAATACCAAACTAAAAAGCTCTTTAAGTCTTAAACACAGGTTTTAGTCTAATGGTACTAATGTTCCCGTAATGTCATAATCCAAATTCAAACCAAAATTGTTTGCAAGTCGTAGACGATAAAAAATGCTCACAAGCCACAACCACACGAAAACCAACACAACCGTTATTGAGTAGTCATATCGAAACTGATCATAGCTAACATATTTCATTGTCCAGTCTTATTCGCGTAAAAGAGTGCCAAATGTTGGCTCAAAAATCAAAAGATGAACTTTTTTTTTTTTTTTTGGTTTTCATCAGAAGATGAACTTATTCTTGATTCCAGATTTATTTGTGAAATCACACTTGGCCTAATTGTAGGTTCATTTTTTAATTTGAACATCATATCTCGCGTAGAATTTTGTATTTTATTACAACCACAAGAAAAAACTTCGTCCACTTATTATTATTCTTAATAATCGTTTTGGAAAGTATAACTATATCTACTATCTCATTTGTTAATACTTAATAGTACGTCTAAAAAAAAAAAACATTCATATTTTTCAAGTCGACACTTGTCCCCAACTAAACATGGAAAATAGATTTAATTTTCATATGTCTCTCTAGGGAAATTTCGACCGAATATATGTACATACATTTAGATTGACTATATAGGTTACATACATTTATACTTAGATTGACTATATAGGTAATTATTTTACTATCTAGATTAGGGACCCTCACATAGAATCCTAGTTTTGATATTAAAAATGAAAAAAGGAGAGCTAATTTTGTATTAACTCTACGTAATTCATCAAAAATACCTAACTTCATTACCCTAATAGTACTAAACCGTGTCCAACAACCTCTTAATTGCCCGTAGTCATAAGATAAGCAATCTCCAAGTAAAATAATAATCCCTAATCACAGAAACGAACATTCCAAACTCTATAAATACCATCAGTCTCCCTTCATATATGCTCCATAACTCAAAGTAACAAACATACACATATACAACATATGTATATATATATATAAAAGGATCAAAAACACGAGATCGGGATCAACTATGGCTACAAAGACCTCAAGTACCACACTTGCTTTATTCCTTGTAATCAATCTTCTCTTCCTCAACTTCATTACCACGGTTGTCGCATACAATACTTGTCCAACAGACGCTCTCAAGCTTTCAACATGCGCGAATGTTCTCAACCTCATCAACTTGAATCTTGGTGCACCAGCTATGAGACCTTGTTGCTCTATCCTCTTAGGTCTAATCGATCTCGATGTTGCGCTTTGCCTCTGCACCGCTCTTAAGCTGAGTATTCTCGGCATCAACATCAACACTCCCATTCACCTTAACTTGGCCATCAACGCCTGTGGAGGAACCCTTCCAGTTGGATTCCGTTGCCCAATATAGCTACAACATATTCATATGTTTTCTCGAGTTAGTTTTGTCTAACATCCAAATTCAAAGCTAGATTCAATGTCTAAGCCATTAACGAATAATACTAAGATTCTGTATGATGATTTGATAAATATATATCATTCTATTGAAGCACTTATATATATTGTTTCAAGGGAAATTGTTGTAAAACCAGTACCATAATTGTCTGACTTACTAACTGAACTTTCTACTAGCATTTTTAAAACAATAATTACATCGATCTAATCTTAATAATCATTATGAAAAGTAATTTAAAATTAAGTTCAATTTCTAAAACACAAACTTTAATACTAATCACACAAAATATCGGCAAGTTAAAAATACAATTTTCAGAAGTTACTTTATAACTGTTTTGGCTGTGAATCGATCGCAAAATAGCAAAGGATTAGCAATTAAACAATTATAGGGGGCTTTGACAAAAAAAAAAAAAAAACAATTATAGGGATTATTGGGATGTGTATTTACATAGAATTAGTTTGCTTAAAAAGTTGAGAGATATATCAAAATTTTAGATAGTTTTGTATATTTAAAAGAGTAATTCTTTAAAATACCACACTTTTAAGTTTTTTTTTTAAAAATACCAAAATAATTTTTTTTTTTTTTAAAATACCACAACTATACTTTTGTTTTCAAAAATACCACAAAACTAAAACTAATTTTTAAAGGTTTTGAATTTATTTATTTTTATTTGGGTTCACTAATTTGGGTTTAGGATTTAGTTTTGAGGGGTTAGAGTTTAGTTTTGGGAGTTTAGGGTTTAGTTTTGAGGGTTTAAAGTTAATTTTTAGTTTTGTGGTATTTTTGAAAACTAAAACTAATGGTGGTATTTTTGAAAAAAAAGTTTTGCTATGGTATTTTTGGAAACAAAACTTAAAAATATAATATTTTTGAGAATTGCCCTATTTAAAAAACCTGTCAAATATATGTTTAGCTGTAAAAGATTAAAATCTTAAAAATCTAATGAATATCATAGTATTTTGAAAGTTGTGTCTTATAAATAAAAATTGGGATACAAAATTAAAATATTTACAAAGCAAGCTACCAATAACACCATCTTACATTGTTCAAATGAAAAATAAATTGTGACACCTAGCTTTTACTTAGTGACGGAAACATTTTCATCGCAAACTCTTCACTAATAACTTTATCGTTGCTCAATAGATCTATGTTTTTTGTCAAAAGGCTAAAACTTAACGAACTTCATCTAAGTTAAATATCTTTAATCCTTTTTTCTACTAGTAATGTCTTTGTAACCAAATGAGTAGTATCCTGATGGCTAGTCTCGATCTCTCTAAAAAAGGCTAAACCTTGCGCTCCCGTTTTCGACATTTATTTGGGACCAAATTATTTATATCCAATTAAATATATGATCAAATATTGGTCCTGAGCCTAGAATGACTAGCTGCCTAGACCTCGAACATTCTGGTTATCCAAAAAAGAAAAAACAATAAGTAATGTCTTTGTCTCTCATTTATTTTCTTTTCCAAGTCGACATGAAAATAAGTGGTTCATTTGGTTTTGCATTTCCTGTGACTTTTACTTACGGATTGACCAAATTACTTACCGACGAAACTTTGACTTTATGAAAAAGTCTAGGCCACACGAATACATTGACAATCTACCATCAGCTTTCTTTTTTTAACAAACAAATATTTCTCATAGGTGAGATTTTCTGGACCCTTTTTTTGAGGTTCTGAATCAATGTAGAAATATATACGATAGACTGACAATACATATACTACTATAAATTAATGTTAAAATAAATGATAACCACTATAAATGTGTTTACAAAACGTATTTGGTCACCATTCAAAACACACGTTGTTTCGCTACGGAACATATATAGTTGCAATACTTGAAAAAAAAAAAGTCAAGTACAGTGTTTTTTTTTTAATTGCCAGATGATCCTAACTTTTACCATTTAAAGCATCGCACGATTTTGATTGACTAAGTGAAAATGATTTAAATAATTTTGTGTTTGAGAGGAATCGATTCCTGGTCTAGACCACCATGGCAACTCTTCCTCAAGTAGAAACCATTAGACCACCACTACTTAGTTTGTATAGTTAAGAAAAAGAAAAATGTTTTGTTTGTGCGAAATGCGAATAGAGGCGTATTGGTTTGTTCTTACATAATCTCCAATTGTTTTTATCCAAAAGAAGAAAAAGACAGAGGATATGTTAATCCTTGCCTTCTTGGTACTGAAGATTAGGATCGATCGCTATATCAGCGATTTGAAACTCGTTAAGGTTTTATGTGTTTCTTCTTTTTGGTTCCGTCAATTTTGCTATGTTTTACATTCTTTTTTTTCAAAATCGATAGTAATGTAAACCGTTGACATTTATATAATACTAAAGATATAATCTTCAGGATAATTGAAATAAAACAAGAAGGATAAAGCCAATAAAAATGTTAAAAGCCAGACTTTGTGGTCACAAAATTCCAAATTACTAATCTTCAAACACAATCGCCAGCTATACATCTGAATTATGAGTGATTATTGTACACATGTGCATCCATTCTAATTTAAATCTTGTCTTTGGAATTGTGATTACACATTGTACAAAATCCACAATCCTTTTTACCCCTTTTCATTTGATGCTAAATCATATACGTACACAATCCTTGTTAATGACACTTCTGTCTTCAACATTAAAATAGAAAAACTGGAAAATTGTAATTCATAAAACATCATCATATCCTAAAATATAGTTATGTAGTTGAGCTATAACTGTAATGAAAAGTTTTGGTGTCTTAATAGGTCAATGAAAAACAATATTTGAGCGATCTTAGCTTTCTTGACTTCATAAACTGAACTTTTCATTTACTAATTGAAAGATAATAGGAGATAGTCTTCAAACACATCTGCCAGCTAAAACACATACGAGGCTACACATGGGAATTATTTGCAATTATTCTAGACATGTGAATATAAACTCTAATTTAAGTCTAGTCAATTTATGAATAGGCACCCCTTCTCATTTCATGAATATATAAGATCGAATATTTAAAGGATCTAATAACCTAACATAATATTGTCATGTTTCAAAAACAACGAGAACATATTTTTAAATTATCAAAGTATAACAAGAATTGATTGGTTAGTGTATCAATTCTAACTTAGTGGTCTATTCATTGCATAAAACCTCTACTGTGGAAGGTTAAAAAAACATGATCATGTCACCATTATATACATGATTTATTATTTGATTAAGAATAACAAACATTATTTTATCATTAAATCATTTTGATCATCCCTTAAAATTTCTCGTACAAAAGGGGACTTTCACTAATCAACCCATTTATCATACATCAAACTAAACAATTTACATACATTACTGACGAATAAATTTGACAATATAGAAAAAAACTACGATAAAAAAGTGTGTACCATATTTTTTCTTTATTAATTATATTTTCCTAGAATTATTGTTCAATTATCAAACTCCATGATAGAAATAATATTTTCTTCAGTAAAAAAAAACGATCCACTCTTACTAAATTATCATAAACTTTTAATAAACCATCAACATTAAATATTAGTGACAGCTTAAATTAACTGTCCAACCCCTTAAACCCCATATATATACGCAGACCCGCTCTTCATTTTTCTTCACCACTCTCTAAAGCAACACTTCCATCTTGAAACTTCTTGCTCAAAATAAAAGTATATCTCTGGAGAGATGGCTTCCAAAATCTCAACCTCCCTTATCATTTTCCTCACATT
>OVAY01003095.1:0-13072 GCA_900406395.1 Kernera saxatilis | reverse complement strand
ATTTGGATGTTATGGCAAGGAAATTCGACTGGCACACGAGGAATCTCTCTCGGATTTACTTCGCCGGAATTCTCAGTCACGATCGTCGTGTCAAAGCCAAGTGCTAATGCAAAGAAGACATGAGGTTTTACATTTGCTTACAGGGATGAAGATTGGAGAACGACGATGGTGGAAAGCAATTCCTTTGAAAGTGAAGGAGAGAGAAAACAATTGGAGAAGAAAAAATTAAAATAAAAGAAGAATAAATTGTTAGATTTTTTTAACGAGACGAAAATGATTAAAAGCTTCACTACACTTTCATTTAGTTAGAATAAAATTAGGATAGTAAATAAATCCAAAGAAAGTGCCTAAGGAGTGATAAGTGTCTATATGGCATATATGTTTTTGAAAAAGTGCCTACAGATGCAATATTCTCTTCTTTTTTTCCCCCCAAAATGATCCCTTTTGACTGCATATTGGTGGTTCCTTGAGCTCTCAATACATTTGTTCGTTTTCAGCGGGAAAAAAGGTATTTGTCTGTGAAAAAAATACTTTGAAAAACAGAAAATTAACATCAAATAAATAACTTTGTTCGCAACTGGATTATTCTTTAACAGGATAAAAATTGATGGGATAGATGATTCCTTAGTGAGATCCCACTTAAAAATTACCAGTAATAAAAAAAAACACAATTTTGCCCCCACTAAAAAATTACCAATAAGATAAAATTACACTATTTTTTTCCCATGATATTTTGTTTGATAAATGAGAAAAAATAACATAACATGTTACAGAAAAATATGTAGCATAATCAATTTTTAAAAATGTGAAAATTTGATGAATATTTTAAATGATAAAAATAGTAAAATCGTTTTTAAAACGAAAAAGTGGTATAACCACATTCTCCATATTAATTAATTTAAAGGTACAAACTTTAGTGTTGTTTTTTTTCCTTCTTTTTTAAACCTGACGTTAACGTCTTCTTCATCATCCAAAGTCAGCGATAATCATCACGGATGCAATGTCTATGGGTTCCTCCTCTACATTTTCCGGCCACCGCACTCCGTGGACGTCGGAATCCGACATTCTCCGCTCGCTCGGTGAGAGCACAACTCAGAGAAGAGAGTGACCCTTTGATTCAATCAGCTATTGATTCAGCATCTCTTCGTCTGCGAGAAACCAATCGAACAGGCAATCTCTCTCTCTCTCATATCTCATTGTCTATTCAAACACTTCATTTGTCAGTTTCTGTAAGATTCTCCTCCCGAAATTGCTGACTATTATGCCTTGACTTTCTCTTATGCATTTCGTCGAACACATACCAACCGCTTTATTGTTTGATCAATTGAGTTTCTTGACTAAAAGCTTTCTAATTTATGCACACAGAGCCTCTATTCATAGACCCATATGCCGCTTGCTTCTTACCTCCTTATACGAACATGGAATTGAATATCCATGAACAACAACAACAACATTACTGTCTTGCAACAAAGTTCATCGATGACAAATTGTTACATATAGCTAAACGCATTGATGGACTAAAGCAGGTTACTTTACTTACTTCTGTTGTCTTTCTCAAGCATGATTTTGATTTCAATGTCTATGGAAGTTAAATTGTTTATGTGTTTAGTGATATCACATCTTGCAGGTTGTCTTGTTCACAGATGGAATGGATACTCGACCCTATAGGCTTAATTGGCCAACTTCGACTATGATCTTTGATGTATCACCCGAAAGGGTTTTCGAAATCGCATCTAACAAGCTTCAAGGTTTGTGCTTTCCTTTCCTTCCAAAGGTCACGTCTTGTTTGCTTTTATTTGTATCAATATTTATGTTTGGGATTCTTAAATGCTCCATGGTTCGACATTGTTTTCTTAACTGATCCAGGTGTGGGAGCTAGGATCCCTAAAAGTTGCATGTTCATTCATATTCCTGTGGAATCCGGAAACATAGAGCAATGTTTACGCTCAAAAGGATTTAGCGGGAATCGACCAAGTATATGGGCAATGCAGGTAATATGTGTTATCATCATCTTTCCACTTCCCTGCAATTTGTATGAATGTTTTATGTTGACATGATTCTTCCTATTCATAACAGGGCTTACCTCTTGACTCACAATCGAGTTTCGAAGCGATTCTATCAGCAATTAGTAGCTTAGCCATGAATGAATGCTCTCTCATAGGAGAATTGCCTACAAATATCACACTCCAGGTCGCTTTGATCTCTTAACTTATCTTTGGACTTTTACCTTAAACTAAAGTATCCATCTTTCAGTTTATAATCTTTACACGGTCTCGATTGCAGTCGGATTTGACAAAGTGGATGGAGAAACTGTTCATCAGCAATGGTTTCCAGGTGAAGATAGTGAGCTATGAACAGATCGCTGCGAGTTTAGGTGTTGTAATAAATTCACCAGTAAACCATGACACGGTTCTGTTTATCGCGCAACAGCTCAGGTTTTCAGATGATCAGGTACTGATGTCTCTCTACTGAGAGTCTGAGATACAACTCAGTGAGGTCTCTCCATTACTTAATCATTGCTGCGATTGACAAAATCTTGCAGATGGAGACATGGAAACGAGAGTTTCAGAGAGTGGAAGAAGATGGTGATGAACAAGGATTTGAAGAGCTATGAAATAAACAAAAATGTCTCTTTTATGAATAAATAAGACAAATTACAAAGCATAAGTTTATTCATTCGGATCAAAATTTGTATCTAAATAAGTTTTGAGAATACAAAAATCTTGGAGCGTTCTTGTTGGGACTCCAGAAGCTTTGGGTCTTTTACTTAAGACTTGACTTTGCTATGACCTCTATTATTTTTATTACCCTTTTTGGGTCTTTGTTTCTGATGGCTTCGAGAGTGTTCATCATCTACTTTCTCGTTTGGATTCACTTCCTCGAACTTGACCGGTTTAATTATGACCCCAGTTTTCTTCACAACCTGCACACAAAGGTTAATCGCCACAAGGTCAAAAGAAATGCAACATTTTGCGACATGGGTACTAGTGAGAGTTTGACAAAGTAATGCAAGAACCTCGGGTCGGTTTAGAGCTCCAACAATAGTCGCGGGATTAAACTCGGGTCCTATAGGCATACGCATACTATGTTCAAAAACTTCCTTCGATGTATAAGGGAAAGGTAGAGTCTTTGTATGAAGTTTCTCAGCCTGTCAAAAACAGATAATGTGAGCATTAGATCAGATGGTTAGGAACAAAGGGATTTGGATACTAAGCGAGTGAGACACTGACCTTTTTATCGACTTTCTCTGATATGATAACATGTTTGAGACGAGCGTCTTTCCTTGTTTTGAGAGCTTGCTCTCTCTTTTTCTTGGCATCTTCATGCTCTCTAACCATCCATGAAGGTAAGCCTCTCTTGGTTTGGATATTGGTCCATTGTCCCCAACCAGGAACTAGAACCGGTTTCTCGGGTTCAGGAATTTCCTGATTTAGAACCTCTTGCTTATCCTTCTCAAATTCATCTACGACATCATCACCAGCAAAAGCACGGTTTATAAGCTCTGCTTGAGAAGGAATTTCAAAGGTTTCATTTGAAGCAGATGTCAAAATCCCGTCCACCATTTGCTCTGCTTCACTCTCTGAATCTTCACTTTCTTCATCTCTCGATTCCTTTAATGATTTAAAGAAAAAACACATAAGTGAGAAAAAAAACCACCTGAAGCCAAAACTTGAAGAAAAGGAAAAAAAAAAAGGTATAATTCCATTGAGATTTGAAGAAAAGAAACCTTTTTATCTTGAGCCTGTGAAATGAGTTCATGCTTCTTTGAAGCTTTTTTGGATTCTGCGTTTTTGCAGGCCGTCATCTGCATATCATACAAAAAGGACTTACTAAAAGATAACGCAAAAAGAGACCCAAGTCAGATTAAAAAATTTCAAAGCAAACCTTCTTCCAGGAGCCTGATGCAAATAAGGCAACATCAAATGTTGTCTTAGATGCTGGATTTCCAGTAACATCATCGAACTTCTGCAGACAAATCAAACAAAAGAATTGTTATCAGAGATTGAAAGGGAGAGAAGAAAGAACCATTATGTATAACCGAACGGGAAAACAAGATACCTCCGTTTCTGTAATGGTTCCAGTGTTTCTAGCAGGTGAAGCATTATCTCTTACAGCCTCTAAGTCATTATCTTCTATGCCGTCCATATCGTTGTCACTATCACTGTTGTCAAAAAAGTTGTCTGATTCCTTTTTAGACTCTTTTGGAGCTTCGAGTTTAGTGGTTGCACCAAACACTCTTCTACCACTAGCACTAACGGATTTTTTATGGTTTTCTACTCCACCAGAATTCTCCCACTCTTCATACTCCTCAAGTGCACGTTTAGCTTCTTCATTAGCTTCCTCGTTTTTCTTTTTCATAGCACGGGCCTAACCAAACAAAAAGAAAGATAAGAGAACATATGTATGAACGAAAACCGGAAAAAAATAATCAAAAATGTTTTGAGAAAGCAAAGCAAGAATTACCATGAAAGGTAATGACAGAAGACCAGAATTGGGCACTTCATCATCATCCACAGTTTTCAGTGTCTTCTCCTTAGCTTTAGCTATCAATTTAGAAGGAGTATCCTGATCTGAACCATCGTTCAACCCTTCCTCTTCGTCGCTCTCATCACTGCTTCTTCCATCTTTCGTGGAGTTCATCTTTCTGGACAAAACAGCATTAATCTGAAGTTGTTCAGATATAGCTGCCCGAGTTCCGTCATATTTCACATTCAGTCCACGGCTTAACATGCGCTTCGCCCATTTTCCTGTGTTTTTGTGCTTTAACGTCATACGTTCCTGCATAAGCACATAACATATATACAAATAAGACAATTTGTTACTTATTTTGACAGTGTCTTGATGGAAAATTGTTCAAGGGAGAGGAAATTTCAGACTCACCTCTACTCGTCTAGCCTCCTGCTTCATAGCCTCTTCTTTAGCCATTTCTGGATCTATTAATGATCCCGCTGCTGATTTCATCAGGTCTTTGTTTTTGAGGCGGTGATAAGTTTTAGACTTAATCTTCTTGATTCGTTTACTTTTCAGCTCATGCCGGAAGAGCAGGCTCCGCATCTTGGCAATGTGGTTACGGTCCTTTATGTGGTCTTCCATAGACACCTACATCAAAATTTAATCCAACAGTTACATCAGAACGACATGCCAGATCAATTTAAAAGCCAATTAATCTGCGGGCAGCGAATGAACTAGATCATAGAACTTGCCTCATTCAATTCAAGAAGCCTAGCGCCATCTTCTTTGTGAGCCTCCCAAACATCGTTATCGTTAAGTACAGAAGCCATTTTCTTCTCAAATTCAGTCCTGGGTTGAAATTCTGATGCTATTGCGCCAACCGTAGAATACCCAACATTGACATCTTGGTTAAAGTAAACAGTTGGTGCCTCCCTGTTCCTCTTTATCAGAGGCACCCACTTACTAAACTCCTTGTCAACTAGTCCTTTCACCGCCTTCCGTTCCAGTCTTTCTCGTTCTGGCTTTGGCAAAGGAGCATGAACAACAGATTTAGTATCTTTCTGCATCCGGGAGATCCTCTTGATTAGTTGGTTAGACCCAGGTTTTCCTTGAAGAGGCGCCAAAAGGTCTTCAATTGTGATGAGGCCTTTACCCTCCAGAACATCACGGGTAGGATTGAATTCAGACTCTGGATATGCTTCAGTGAAGAGTACAGGTTTCTTCCTACTCTCATCTGGGAAAGAAAAAAAGAGCATAGTGTTATAAATACAGCTTACAAATGCAATGAAGCAGCAGATATAAGCAAAACTCTGAGAAGAAAGTCTCAGTTTTTACAGTCAATACCTTCAAAGGCTGCACTTGGCATTCCAGTGAGACCTTGCAACATCCGTGTGTGTCTATCATCATCGCCTTCTTCATCATTGTCGCTGTTCTCTCCATCGTCATCATCTTCTGACTCCACGTTTTCATCCTTCATTGAGATAAAGACAATTTACCAGTAAGGCATATACCAAGGAAAAACAATTGCCAAAACCAGATCTAAAGTAGTAATCTCATTACCAATCAATCAATTAAGATCTTTTTACTTCACTAGTAGTTCATCTCAATCTCGAATACAAGAGACAACCCAAATAAAAACGAAGAACTCGTTCCCGAAACAACTTTACTTGTCGATTACAAAACGTAACAGCCAGTACCAAACTCATATATATCGAACACCAAATTCCCTTAAAAATTAACTTTAAACCAATTTCATCAGATCACTGAGGCTACGCTCTCCAGCAAGTAGAAAATCGCTTTGTAATTGTATTGTCCCCGAAAAAAAGAAAACCCTAAACCTAAAAATCAAACTCCGAAACCAAATACACTTCTCTTGTGTTTTTGCCACTAAAGTAAAAATGCAATTCATAAAGTGACGGCGATAAGAAAACACAATCAAAGGCAGAGTATTAACGAAGAGAAAGCAAGACTAAAAAACCTCGAAATCCTCGGGGAGCTCGTACTCGTAATTATCGACTTGGTCGTAGCGGTTGTTTTTCCTGGATTCCTCTTCAGGCACACCTTCTTCGTACTCATACAAATCGGCGCCGTTTCCGTCATCGGAATCGATCTCATCGTCATCTTCGTCAGAGTTGAAAGGACGTTTCTCATTGGCAATGGTCTTGAGTATAGAGTTGGGCAAGTGAGGCCCTTTCCTCTTCTTTCCCTTAGCTAGGGTTTTGGAACTAGATTTCCTCTTCTCTCCTCCCATGGCGTCTCTATTTTTTCTTTTTCTTTCGTAGGGCTCCCAAGCTTCTCACCGCTTCTTAAATAGTAAAATCGAGTTTCAGAGTATCTTATTTTGTTTTAATAAGAAAAAAGGAAAACTTGAAAATAATAATTTTATTAAAAAAATTACACCAGATATTAATTTAATAAACTCTAGAAATTGTTGTTCAATTTTATTATATACACGATTAAGCCGTCATTTATTAAAAATACAACAAAACCTAAGAAAAATCAACTCCAAATTCAGATTAACGAATTTGAAAGCGTACAATAAAAAGCTTTTTTGAAGCTCATATTTTGGATGAATCATTGGGTCAAATCCCAAGCCGAATACAAAAGGAAAAACTACAGAAATTTTTTAGTAGTCGTAGTTGAATTTAACTTGGATCACATATCGCATCTTGATTTGTTCCGTATTGTAGACAATATACTCGTTGTACAATAACGACCCCTGCAAAAGCAAAAACAAATAAAAATCAGTTTATATAAATTTGATTTTTTTTTAGGGGATTATGATTTAGTGAACAAAAAAAGGCAGAAGGAGCAAAAACCATGGAGCTTGAATGATGGACATCCACAGGTTTGCCAAGAGGAACAACAACACCGTCTTCTAGTGTCCGAGCCTCTGATGGGTTTGGTGCTGTTTTCCCCACACCTTTTGTGCTGCAACCATCACTTACAAGTCAAGTTTCTATACTGTATAAAGAACTTGTGTGAAATATGAACGAGATTATCTGTGTACCTTAGCTTCCCCAGGGGCAGATCATCCGCGTTGTAATTCGAATATAGAAGCTCATTCATGTCTCCCAAAGCAACCTAGACAAGTTTTGATCATTAGGAAACATAAAAAGGCAGTAAATGTTTCCATATGAAAGGAGCAAGAGAGAAGAAGAAGAGAATATACCTCGCAGAGCAGCAGAACACCGTCATTGGCACCACTGTTAGCGTAGCAATAGTTGGCACTCTTGGAGAACATATCGGCAAAGTAAACCCCTTTTCCAAACATGTAACCAGTTACAGGCGCTTCAGGAGGAGCTATCCGAAGACCTGTTTGGTGGTGGCTCATACTAGTTCACTTCACCAATACCCCAAGGGGAGAAGAAGAAGAGAAAAGGAAACACTGAGAGAAACCTGTTACCTTGAGATAAAATACCAGCCCAGTTCGTGAGACGTGACCCATGCCAGAGTAGCATCCTGTTCTTCGTACTTGAAAACTACCAAGAACAATTCAAGTTTCACAATGCCAAAATGGGAAATCAGAATAATCGTGTACGGTGTGGACAAGCTTGAAATACCATAACATACCTGTTGGAATCGATCAGTTTCAACACCTCTCGAAGCTCTAAACAGCTGAGCAATCTCGACTGTGTAATCCGAATGCGTCTTCGCATGAGTGTTCTCCATGTAACTAGCAACCTGATTTGGTCCGTATAAGGAGTTGTCAGCAAAAGATTTAAAACACATACATGTCCGAGAAATTCGAGTATACCATAGAGAACTCCTCTGAATCGGCTCCTACTGGTGTCAAACCACAATTAAGTTGCTGGTAGTGATAATATAAAGGATCATCCTACAGCCATTGCAAGAAATAATGTCATATCATTAGAGAACTATACGACGAAGTGATTCAATGCCTTAATGCCACAGACTGACTGACTTACCTGCAATCCCGGGTCGATGGACAACAACTTCGTCGCGAGTTCGATTTCACCTAACGCTTCAACCTTACAACATTATATAGCGATGTGTCATAATTTACACAAAACATGTAGCATCCAACCATTAAGTAGGAAACAGGAGAAACCAAATACCATTTCTATTTTCTGTTTCAACTTTTGAGGAGTGTCTATAACAAACTGACCTGTTACAACTCGGAATTCAGACGTTAGTGAATGTTTATTTACAATATCATTCTTTAGATTTAAACTTTAGCACACATGTAAAATGCACATGAACTTACTCATTTTCTTAAAACCAAAATCATGGGGTATCACAGTATAGAACTCTCTGCATCAATAATGATACAAAGTTAGACTAGCTCGAACCCAATTCCTTTGGGGAAAACGGTTATTGGAATAACGCAACATATAGTCTAGCAATTAACCAGATACATACCCACTCAGTTCCTCAAGCCTCGCTCTATCAAACCGGTTCATCACCTCCGATATTCTCTTCAACACTTCATAACCCTAGAGAATTCAAGAGGAGCTATTATCTGGTACCACAACAAAATATGATGAGACCAAACAAACCATTTACTATATTTACCTTTGAAATTGTGGACTTGCTTAGCTTACCAAGTGGCAATTTGTTAGCGTTGTATCCTTCAAGTTCAAATTTCGAAAATATATGAGGGTCAGTATGATAATCAGCTAGAAGTAAAGAAACCAGGAAACTAACAAACAAATGGGTAGGACAAATGGTAGAAGTACAAACCAGGATGAAGTAAAAAAGAGACTAACCTATCTCCATCATGTGTTGTGCCATCATGCTTACATTGCATATAAGAGAGATGAACTTGGCAACCTGGGGATCTAGTTTTGATTCCTCAGGTTTAACTTCTGAAGATGATTTGGGAATATCATTGACCTGAGAAACAAAATCGCAAACTTAGAGAAAGTGCATTTGAACAATGAGAAAGCTTGTTAAAAGAATTGATCTTTAAAATTGCGATAAACGAAAAAAAAAAAAAAAANNNAAAAAAAAAAAAAAAAAAGTATCTTCAAAAAGTGGAATATGCATACAAATATCTCATTCCAACAGATACTTTCAAGCATGCCACAATCACAAATAGTTAAGAATAAAATATAGAGGCATCAGTCAGGGTCAGGGTTCTGAAACACTCACAACTGAATCGTTTTCCTCTTTGCCATAGTCCATTTCGAGCCAAGTATAGAACTTGGGATTAGGGATAAACTCCTTTCTGTCAGACCAAAAATTCCTTGTCTTGTCAAGGAACTTATTGCTAAATATTTCTATTGCATGTTCCCATGAGTCAAAAGGCCCATCTAATTTACTCTGTCCTTTCACACCAACTCTTCCCCATCTGAAGTAGACCATATATGTTTTCTGGTTATCAGACTCTGCACATAGATCACAGAGATTCATGATAATGGAATTGTGAACCAAAAGTAATGAGAGAGATATCAAAAGCAATAACAGCTTCGAAGGGCTCTTTAAGAACAAGACAAGTGTCATCGTACTAACCCCGACCAAGTTACTGCTACCGAAAAAATGAAGGAAACTAATCATAATCTGACCTAGCACTTGTAGGACAAAGAACTTGTTATTATTATCCCTGACATTTGTCTGATTTAACATGGCATCATAAACATCATCACCCTACATCATTCAACAAAAACCTCAAGTCAATCTGAAAGAAATGGTAAGGAAAATCCCGGTTTCTACCACATTCATGAACAAAATAAGATGAAAAACTTGCCCTTTGTAGAACATGGTACTGGCTCTTTATGTGATCAGGAATCCATTGATCCAATACTGCTGCTCCCTTCTTTGTCGCGGTTACGATTTTCTCTTCTTTCGTTTCTTCTTCAAAGCCATCTTCATTGTCTTTAGATCTAGGGGAGTCTGAAAACATGATACAGACACAATGGCAATAAAGAACATTAATCACAACCAATGCCATGACAATAAACGAATTCACATCAACCTAAATTTCATTAAAAAAAATATCATTTCTACCAAATTTCGCCAATAGCCCAGAGAAGGAACAACCCATTTACCGGATTTGACTGGGGCGTTGGAATCGTTATTCAAGTCATTGCAGAGCCTCTCGAGAAGTTCCTTTTTAGTTCCCGTTGTGACTAAGCCTCTCTTATTAGCTTCCTCACGCAGCTCCTTCACATTCATCCCACGAAACTCGCCAATCGCAATCAATTTGTTCGAATCATCATTACCATCCGAAGAATCTCGGTTTCTCTTCCTCTTGCTCTTCGATTCTTCCTTCTTTTCGTCTTCTGCGATAGCCTCTTCAAGCCTCTCCACCTGCAAATCCCGTCGAAACACCAAAAGTCAAAATACGAAAATTAACGAATGGAGAAGAAGAGTTCAATGCACAATCGATTCAGAGAAAGAGAGAGAGATAGATACCAGAACGGCTTTGAGTCCGGTGGTACTAAGTCCACGCTCGGCGAGCTTTGCACGGAGTTCGTCGACTTTGAGATTGTTCGCCATTTTACTCCTTCGTCTTCTTCTTCTTCTTCGCCGGAGGATAAAAGACTGACTTTTTTATGAGTTACTTAGGAAGAGAGTTCGCGCGAGCATTTGAAGTCTTCTTCTTCTTCATCAATGTCTTCCCTTGAAAGCTTTAGGGCTTTTTCATCTCCCTTTTTAAAAATTCAAAATTATTTTTTTAAAACATTGAAAAGTTCACGTTTTTTTTTGCGGATATTACCCATATAACTTTTAAAGCTCAAAAAGACCCAAAATTAGGATTGAAGAGTTAAATTTTCGTTCATAGGTTTAATTGCTTTTGCTGGTTTTTGCCAAACAAAAAACAAAAATACAATAGTTTTTGGCGGTTAAGGTTCGCCACTAGCTACTCACTTTTCCAAGGACGTGCCTACAATTCACAGTATGTTTGACCATTGAATTTTTTTTTCCCAAAACAGATTTATCAGATTGAAAAAACAAATACACATATTATTTCCGACAATAAATGAAAGCAATATGTTTATCAAGCCTAGGTCTATTACAGTATTACAATTCGTCTACGAGTATTATGCCATACGCAAGCTCGGTCTAAATTATTTTAGAGCTTTAGGACAAAAAAAAACATGTCTTCCTGTCAATACAGTCATGGATTGCAAAGTATAGTACTATGGAATAAAATGTTCTTAAAATGTAGGATTAGCATATGTTTTGTAGTATCAATTTTGAAGATCAAATTCCCATGTCTCTTCAATAGAATTTACAGACAGCAAATTTAATTAAACATACAAGCATTTTTATTAGCATGTAATCTGCAGAACACGAATCAAATAGATGTCGATGAAGACATACGGGGTTTTCAGGCCTATATTATGAAAAATTTCGAATTAACAATTTGGTTTCCACTACGTTTGGCCCATTTTTTTCTCATAACATTTGGCCCATTTATTGATAACATTGAACCTTTTTTTTTTATTCTTAAACCTGATTATGCGATGTTTTTTTAAAAATGATTATACTTTTAGTTCACTTCAGAACTTAGAAATGATTATAAACCTGTCTTTTCAATTTTTTTGTCTACCAAACATGATTGGAAAAGGTTATATAGTTTATGGCACGATCAAGATTTAAATCAACAGTTCTATACGATCGAATATAGTTTTATATCTCAAAACTTTTTTGTATTTATTTAGAAAAACAAAGAACTCTAATGAAATTAGATGGTTACAATTTAGTTATAAAATTGGTTAGATGATAAAATGTAAACTTGTAATAAAACGTTTATTTTATGATAAACACAATAACAACAAAAATTATATGTAAACATATTTCTCTAACCAACTTTTCATGACAATTGTTTAGCAAAAAAAAAAAACTTTTCATGACAAGCAACTGTCGGGTGAGCCATGTAAAAGAAGAGAGAGATTTTGGCCAACAACAACAAAAAAGGAAGAGAACATGCAAAAGCCAAAAAAACATAACAAATGTTAAGTGGTGTAGATAGAGAGAACCAACGACATGTTCACAGTTCATCATATACCAACTGCCTAACATAACAGCCTGTCCTCATCCCCAAACTTCACTTTAATTTTTGCTCATTTAATTTCAATTTTATACTATAGTAATATCTTTTTGGAATTAAAACACTACAATTAATTAATTTACGTCCGATATCTACTAATAAGCAGTAAAAAAATAGAACATAAGAACAGCTAAAACCTTTGAGCTAAGAGAAGTTTCAATTAGATGAATAAAATGCTTTAATTTTTCGATTTACAGTGTTTGTATCATTTGTATAATATAGAGCTTGATTATTTTCTAAAAGCACAAGAACATACAAGTTTGGATGATAAAGAAGATATTAATTATATAAAATCAAAATGTCAATGGCTTAGTATGATCATTTAGTCAGTGATTCGAAAACATATAATTTATAGTCAACTAATTTTTTAGCCCAAAAAGTCAACTAACTTATGATGGTCCAATAGTTCCGATGCTTATTTTGTTTTTTTTTTTTGTTTTGCAATTTCAATTATAACTAATTACTATATTTTTGATATTCTATCCGTTTTCTAATTTATATGCAAACTTTTAAATATATTTGATTTTTTTGACCATTTATATTATGTAGCACTACAAAAAAAAGGTGAAATTACATCATTTATTTTATTTATTTGCATTA
>OVAY01003093.1:0-13092 GCA_900406395.1 Kernera saxatilis | reverse complement strand
GGATGGTAACTCGATTTGCATCCTTTTACGGGATTTCAGATGCATATACAACCCTAATATGTTTTTTTTCCAAGATCTCTTGGATTTCTGGTAAACAAAACTGACATTTCCGGTGAAATGTGAATACTATCCCATAACGAAAGCTACGGTGGCTCGTAGAGGGAGTTTCATGGTGGATTACATTGGTGGTGGTGTTGGTAGATTTAATTTGGAGTATATATGAACGTGATAGTAGTTTTAGTTAGTTGTTTGTTATAATTGACGGTAGAGTTATAAATTTTTTGTTGTATATATCCAAACACTTGAGTGTAGATTTGTTTTTAGTGAATGATTGTTTTTCATAAATGGTAGTAGACATGATTAATAATAGTGGTAGATTTTCCACAGTCCAAATGAAGGCTCCACCAAGGAACTGGACCTAAATGACATGAGCTTCAAGATTTTCCTAGAAATCTATCATTCTAAGATGATCGATCGAGACAAAACTAGAAAAACTCAAGTCGATTCAAAAAAATATGAGGATAGAAACGACAGTAAACTTGACCTATGTTATACAATAAAATGGTAGTATACTTATTAAATTATTATAGTAAACTTATTACTTCGACCATCACCTTCCACATCAAAATTAGGTCAAAGCTTCAAGATCCCTCGACTAATTAAGCATTTAGAAGAGAATTGTTGAGAGAGAATAAAAAACTCGAGTCAATTCAGAAATATCCGAGGAGGTTTTCCCCGGTCCAAATGAAGGCTCCACTGAAGAACTGGATCCAAATGATCTGAGCTTTAAGATTTCCCAAAAAATCCATCATTGTAAGAAGATCGATCGAGACAAAACTAGAAAAACTCGAACCTATTCAAAAAAATCTGAAGATAGAAACGACAGTAGACTTGACCTATGTTATATAATAAAATGGTAGTAAACTTACTAAATAGTTATAGTAGACTTATTACTTCAATCATCACAAAATTGGGTCAAAGTTTCAAGATTTCTCGACTAATCAAACATTTAGAAGAGAACGGTCGAAATAGAATAGGATAAACTTGAGCCAATTCTAAAATATCTGAAGAGGTTTTCTATGGTCCAAATGAAGGCTCTACCGAGGAACTAGACCCAAACAACCTGAGCTTCAAGATTTCCAAAGAAATCCATCATTATAAGAAGATCGATCGAGACAAAACTATAAAAACTCGAGACGATTCAAAAAAATCCGAGGATAGAAACGGCATTAGACTTGATCTATATTATACAATAAAATGGTAGTAGACTTACTAAATCGTTATAGTAGACTTATTACTTCGAACATCACAAAATTGGGTCAAAGCTTCAAGATTTTCCAAGAAATCCATCATTCTAAGAAGATCGGTCGAAACAAAACTGGAAAAATACGAGTCGATTCAAAAAAATACGAGGATAGTCCTTATACATTTATGACAATTTGATATGTTGTAGTAGACTTATATTATTTATGCAGCAGACTTATCTGGATACCCTTCTCTTTCGTGGTATTCTTACAATTCTGGATATTCTAGAAAAACATAATTGGAAAAATATATTTTCAGAATTTTATTACAAGTCTGCCACCATTTATCTATATTAACCATACCATCTCAAATAAATCTACCATTCGAAGGTTGTTATAGTAAACAAAAAAATAGGCCTAAATCTTCTGCTGAAATATTTATCTGCTGTAAAGATGGGTCAAATCTACTACAAAAATATTAATTTGCTGTAACTGAAAATAAAACTACCATCGCTACGAGGTTAGTCTAGTAATTTTACAAGATTTGATAACGCTGCCTCCATTAACAAAAAACTCTTCGGCTGATTAAATAAATCTACCGTCTGTTTAATAGATCTACCACACAACATTTATCTACCACCACTATAATTAAATCAACAGTAGATTTAAAAATTCAACAAGATAAGTCTACAAGAAAACTCCACGATCCCACTAAATCTTCCATTGAATGTACTAACTCTACTAAATAAATCTACCATTCTTCATATATCTACCATTCACAAAATTTCTACCGCCTCGTGCAACAACTCTACGAAAAAACTCTACCGTCCACCAATCATATCCACCGTTCCCCAAATAACTCTACCATTCTCAGAATCTCTACCACGTCATAAAATAAATCAACGAAGTAACTCTACCATTCACTCCATCATATCTACCATTTCGCAAACAACTTTGTTGCTAATTTTAAGTCTACCGTCATAGCTGTGGTAGACTTACTCCAGCGTGTCTGTCTACGTGGAAATTAATAGTAATGGCAGTTTCTTAATAACGTTTTTGTTTGCAAAGGTTCAGAAAGGTATTTTCGGTACGAAAGATTGTTTTAATAATTTTCAAACAAAATGTGTTAGAATTGTAATTACCATACTTTTCAAGATTGTTATAGTAACTCTTCCGATTACAATTAATTGATGATGATTAATTGATGATGATCGATATGTCATATAAGTAGTCCAATAACGGAATTGTAGAATAAAGAACGAGAAAACATTTTAGCTAAATTGAAGTTATATATATCTATGTTCAGATATCTTCTGTGTTGGTCATCCTAGTTTCATTGCCGCTGCTCCTTACCGTATGGAAACTGTAGCCAAGGGGACTCGGAAACCGAACCTTTCATTGCCGCGCATAACACGATCCTCGCACACGCAAAGGTGGTTCACATATATCGAAGTAAATATCAGGTAACTAATATACCGATCGATGAATTAATATGTATATAATCATTACTAGAACTAGTTATTTTTTGGTTTAATATCGATAGAAATATGGTGTGATTTAGAAAGAACAAAGGGGAATCATCGGCATTGTGGTGCAAACGACATGGTTTGAACCCATTAGCGATACCATTGCAGATAGAGAAGCTGCAGAGAGACCTCAATCTTTTTATTCGAATTGGTTTGTTCTATAATGATTACTAAGATCTCAAATTCACATAGATGTATATGTAATTTACATACTATATATTCTTATATATTATGTGCTACAATATACTAGGATTTTAGATCCGATTATATACGAAAAATATCCAAAAGAAATGGTGACTATACTTGGATCGGCCTTGCCGCGATTTTCGAGAAAGGAAGTGGAGAACTTAAAGAAGTCGAGATTAGATTTTGTGGGCATTAATCACTATACATGTTACTTCATTCAAGATTGTTTGTTCTCAACTTGTAATGCTGGAGATGGAGTGTAATGCCCCTACCGCCCCTACCAGTGGGCCACCACGTCTTCTCTCGGGCTCGTGGACCCACCTCTGTCCGACGGTCGGTGCATTAACCGGGAGGCTCGAGAGTCATGATTTACTGTCCCTGCAATCACCACGCGATCTTTTCCCGTGCTTTGTCCTCACTCGCACGGTACCAAAAATGATTTCTCGATATGTCACCCATCCTTAAATCGCTACAGCTCAAGCACGCTTAACTCTAGAGTTTTGTCAGGATGGTTGACGGAAAAGATAAGTGCACTTTGGTGACATAGGTAGCCAAATCAATTGTCTTAAGCTCTCCTCATGCACAGCATCATATTCAGAAACAAGGATGTCACAATCACCCCACTCACAGAGCGCAACGACGTTGCGCACCAGGACCGTCACCCCCTACGGTGTGAGCCACTTTGACTCCACACTCATATGGGTTCGGCTCTGATACCAAATTGTAACATCCCTATCTCGGGCCTTGTTTAAAGAAAAAACAAAAATAGATAGTAAAGTTGTTTTAGCCCAAAGGCCCATTAGGGGTAGACCTAGGGTTCCCTAACCCCTTCTCTTATAAAAAGAGAGAGTGTGTGATGGTTGACACAAAAAATAGAGCCTCCTTGGCGGAGCCCTGCCGAAATTCCGTCACCAAATTTGGCGTGACCTTGTAGAGCACTTTCCCGGAGAACTGTGTAGATCAACGTGACGACTTGGATATCATTGGAAAGCCCCGAGCTTCCTCTTTCCAGAAAGATCTATTTGGTTAATATCGGAGGTATGACGTGAAAGTTATGGCCGTTTCATATGGTCTGTCTCAATATGTCTTAATCTCAGTCAATCGCAGATTTGACCAGTTTCGGTAGGGAATGGAAACCGATGATCAAGACTGCTCTGATCGTTACGAAACTTGATAAGAACTTGACTGTCCCTCTTATCTACCTTAATCAGAAATCGGATTAGTATGGAGTTATATTATGAAAGTTATGGTTGTTTTCTCATACTTGTTATCTGCAGCGCCAATCTGTGACCAATCGAAGGAGGATTCGTATTGCGGGCTCGTTACATATCATATGAAGCTGAATTTTGGTAAAACAATTCATAACCCTTGTAGTGGGTACTCTGTAAAATATCTCCGACATATCTTTGGTATTTTGGGAGTTATGATACCTTTACCTGAACTTTTCTGCACAGCGCGCAGATCGGACTAAGCACAACGAATCTGTCCAAAAGTGGCTCCTAAGGTGAGGAACAAGTTTGTGTCTTCTTCATATACCAATATATCTAGTTAATTACTTATACTTGGCTTAACCCTAGACTAAGTAATTAACTAGATATATTGGTATATGAAGAAGACACGAACTTGTTCCTCACCTTAGCCTCTTTTGGACAGATTCGCTGTCACCACTTTAACAACATGATTTCTTATGCTCTTAAAACTCAAATCGGTTCTCCTTCCACCGAGAGCTGTATTTGTGTGCCCTGAAAGCCTCTGCAAATTTTAGCACGATCAGATTGATTTGCCTGTCCAAATACTTTGTCTCGCCGACCTAGTCCGATCTGCGCGTTGTGCAGAACAGTACATGTAAATGTATCATAACTCCCAAAATACCAAAGATATGATGGAGATATTTTACAGAGTCCCAACTAAAAGGGTTATGAATCGCCTATCCAAAATTCGGCTTCATATGATTTGTAACGTGCCCGCAATACTAATCCTCCTTCGACTGGTCAGAGATTGGCGCTGCAGATAACAAGTCTGAGAAAACAACCATAACTTGCATAATATAACTCCAAATACTAATCCGCTTTCTGATTAAGGTAGATAAGTGGGACAGTCAAGTTCTTATCAAGTTTCGTAATGATCAGAGCAGTCTTGATCATTGGTTTCAATTCCCTACCAAAACTGGTCAAATCTGCGATTGACTGAGATTAAGACATATTGAGACAGACCAGAAGAAACGGCCATACCTTTCACGTCATACCTCCGATATTAACCAACTAGGTCTTTATGGAAAGAGGAGGCTCGGGGCTTTCCAATGATATTCAGATCGTCACGTGGATCCACACGGTTCGCCGGGAAAACGCTCTACAAGGTCACGCCGAATTTGGTGATGGAATTTCGGCAGGACTCCGCCAAGTATGCTCTATTTTGTGTATCAACCATCACACACACTCTCTCTTTTTATAAGAGAAGGGGTTAGGGAACCCTAGGTCTCTCCCCTAATGGGCCTTTGGGCCAAAACAACTTAACGGTCTATTTTTCCTTTTTCTTTAAACAAGGTCCGGGATAAGGATGTTACATGGAGCTTCTAAAACAGAAGGATTTGCACTCAAGTTTGACTAAGTTAGACTGGAAAGGCTCTGTTTCTATCGGAGAACTTGTAAGCACATTTTGAATCATTTTTTCTAACTTTTTCGTATTCGTGACTTGTTTCTAGTACTTTAACATTACTTTTTTAATGATAGACCGATGTATATTGGCAACACATTCATCCTGAAGAATTCCGAAAGATGATGAATTACCTAAAAAAATAGGTACCAAAACATACCGATGTTCATAACCGAAAACGGTACAAGACCTCAAGACTTAACAAATCATCGGGTCATGTTTTCATATTTGTTGGGAATGTATATTGACCGATGCAAATCGATAATTGCAGGTTTCGGAGACATGCAGAAACCCGAGACGACACTTAAAGAACTTCTAAATTATACAAAAAGGATACAATAGATGAGTGGATACTTGGATGCTTTGCAGTCAGCAATGAGGTAATTAAAGAGACTATATATGTGAATTATGCAGTGAGCGAACTTGTGATCTCAAATTGCATTTAGTTAACCTTTGATTCTATTAATCTATATATCAAACTGATATTTACATAGATATATAATGCGTAATCTATTAGTGCAATAATTCTTTTGTGAATTTTGTGATCATATAAGCCAACAAGTTCTACTGCAAAAGTCTGTTTTGTGTTTTGCGTTTTGCGTTTAACTAAGCGTGATTTTCCTGATACTAACAAAACTTTTGTAGTAACCATATTACCAAGTACTTCCCAAGTAGATCGTAAAGGTATCTGAGTCTAGTTAGTTTTCAGTCCACCTCTACATTAGAAGTGAGAAAATACACGTTCTTGAACAGATTATACTTTAAAATTTAATTTACAAATTTTAAAAATAACCTGTATACAATAATTTTTTTTTAAGGCTAAGAAGACTCATGAAATAATGCTCAATAATCAGAGCCAGCAATCCTGGATCTTACCTTTGTGGTCATGCCAATAATGTCAAACGCTTACCTTTGTTATTTTACAATCTCCAGCCAATCTATAACGAGCTTGAAGGGCGATCATTTCTTAAGATGAATCACAACAGCGATTTGTGTTGTTGTCTATACCTCAACTGCTATCTTGCAGATATTTCTGATCAAGTTTCTGAAACAACCATATCCTATATACTCAAAACGTTTTACGTGCAATATTTTATCCTGCCCATGGGAACGATTCTCCATTATATGAATTATCTGAGAAAATATATATCAACCCATGAAACATAGCACAAGACCAGAAAGCTAATGCACAGAAGAAACTTACCTCAATCAAAGATCTCTCACATGAATCAATAGATGATAACGCTTGCTGGCCCCTTTCGGTTGAAAGAATTCCCTAAAGCGAGAAGAAAGGGATATCTATATAAACTAAATGAAAATTCTAAAAGAAAACTTGCAAACCATTAGCCTTTCAAGACAGGAGGCAAGATATTACAGAATCAATCCTTGGAAAGAAGTACAACCCCTCGAATGCTTGACAACTGGGAAGGTGATTACACATATTTTGACTAAAATATAACGGCACAAAAGACAGAAAGATTCATAACTTTCATGTGCATTATATCACTGGGATTGGGTCAGAGTATTCTCTTACCGAGTTCAATCTAGCTGCTGCTGAAGTTTTTTCATGGCTGATTTAATTTGTACTTTCTTTCAAACCCTAGAATCACTTTCAGAGATTACGTGAACTTAGGTGCAACGTTTTCTCAAAAACAAACTTATACTGCAACGATCCTAAATGGGCTCTAGTAGGCCCAAAACTAAATACTTCCGGTTTGGTCGGTAGTTAGGCATTGACGTAATTCACAACAGAGCCGAAACAACCATTTATAGACAATGATCTAAGTCGGTAGTTTCTCGACTCTCACCTGTACAGATTTGATTCTGCCTCTAAATTCCGTAATGTTTGACTATGATCTAATTTGGTGTGATTGTTCTCGATTCTGTAGTAGCCTCTAACTTTTGTTCTGCTGTTTCATGTTTGTCACACTCCCGGCAAAGTCTTTAGGTAGGTTTCGTTGCGTATCAAAATTATGGGCATCGTTGCTTCCCCATCCAGATTTCACAGAGCTGTTTTTGACTAAGTCTGGGACTCGTCCACGGCTCTTGTTCAGCTTCGAAGTTGATGAAGAGTTATTCTTCTTCTCTTCACCTCAACCTCAAAATCCAGACGCGAACTCTTCTCTTGTAGCCACCCTTTATAAGGATTTTCCCAAATATTTTCCATCTGATATCTGTCGCCCTTTCCCGCCATGTGGATTGGTCTTTCTCGAAGATGGAGTAGAAAAGCGCGGGTGATTTATAGCCCTGTCACCGGAGAGTCCATAACCTTACCCAAAGTGAAAGCGACGGGTATTGGAGGTAGCTATTTTGGCTATGATCCGATCAACAAACAGTTCAAAGTGTTGTATCTCACCGGAGAGTCACGTTATGGAAGACCCTATACTCATAGGGTTTTGACATTGGAGACTGGAAAACGTTTATGATGAACGATCGAAGACCCAATAATAGCTCCCCATTCTCCAAGCATTGGTGAAATATGCATAGATGGTGTTTTGTATTACCGAGCTTATTTTGAAGATGAAGGATCTTTCAAGATAGTTTGCGTCGACTTTAGGTCCGAGAATTTTCACTTTATTAACATAGATGAAGACATATTACGGTCGCATCGTTCTTGGACTTTGTTCAACTACAAAGGTAAATTAGGTGCACATCACAGTTTGTGGAGTAACGAAAAACTTGTATTGTGGGTTCTGAAAAATGCCGGAAAACATAAATGGTCCAAAAGTATATGCGTACTGCCTACAAACACAGGATTGTTGGAATGACTAGTACTGGAAAAATTGTGTTTACGCCGTACAGGCTATCAAGCCCTTTCTACGTTTGCTACTACAATGTCGAGAGGAAAACTTTTCAAGAGTCGATATTCAGGGATTTGAAGAGTTTAAGGATCATACAATTCGCATTGATACATTTCTAGACTATGTAGAGAATATGAAGCTTATGTAAGTGTGTTCAAGGCTTCATAACTTGAGACTCTATATTTTGGATTTCAACTCGGATGATATTGTTCGTTTTAAGATTGTTTGATCCTAATCTAGTGTTGCACATGCAGGGAATTCTAATTTATATGGGCTTTGTCTTTTAAGATTTCAACTCATGTTTTAAACCTTTATCTAGTTTTGTCTTTGAATTGATCACTGTCTATATTATAATTACAGTTCTATTCGTTTTGTTATTTGCTAGGTTATGGTCTCAATGTTGTTTTTCTTTTCTTGAAATTACTGTCTTTGATTCTTGTCCGATGGTATGGTATATTTTGATCTTTAGCACATTTCGTTACAAAATACAATCTAAAAAATGATACCAATGTTGATGCAAAACTTGATCAAATGTTTTCCATTGTCAAATATTGTTGTTGGTACTGTTATGTAATATTTGGACATTCAATGAAAAATTTAGGACTCTAGCGACCACCTAACAATATTCCGGTACAACACATCATAAATATATACACTCTCGTGAATCCCATTGCTAAGTGTCGTTGTGTAGTAAAGCTTCTCATCCATTTTTCGCTGAGTTATTCCTTGTCAAGTCTCTGACTGTCCTGATCCATTTCACCTTAAGAGAAACTGTCAATATACCTTATTGCTTGCACAGAAGGCTCACATCACCTCCTCTCTTATTTACATTGTCTCAATGATCGATGATCCCAAATAAATGGACTACTTTCAAAATCAGGAGCTCAACATCAGCAGTTTGATGAGGTGGTACATGTCGTTGACAAGGGGAGAAGAGAACCATACGTTTGAAAGCCACTTCCTTAGTATTTCACTTTTAGTCTTATGTTTTGCAAATAATTAAAGTAATGCTCTTTAGTTTGATGGAGCATAGGGTTCACTTTCTCTTTTCCATGATGCATTTCTTACCAAGTTTTTATAGGAAATTAACGTTCCAAGTTCTCAATTTAAATAGGAAACTAAAACAAAAAGAAAGGAGATTTTTTTGCCTAACATAAAGTATGTTCCGTATGAAACGATAAAATAGATTGGAGAAACAATAAGTAGCTCTTAGTCATTTTGTTTCAAATTTTTCAATTCTTTGTTGCATTTGATGTAAAAACAGTATATGCGGAGACAATAAGGAAAAGGCGAATATGCGGAGACAAGATTATCTCTTTCCTTAATTCATGAAATCTTCCGCAGGGTGGCGGTAATAAGAGATTCTAAACCCCCCAAGATACAACCACGTCGAGATTATAATCATAACACCCAATAATCGAATCTATGAACAAAAAGTCGATGATATACTCTCGAACTTACATTTTGTGAAGAAGACTGAAAGAGACGAAGAAGATTATTACTTTTGTCTTTCGTATAACTATTAGGAGAAATGAATGAGACGAGGCTGGTTTATATAGGCTCGTGGAGCGGTTTAACGATCCGCAAAAAAGCTTGTGGGGTTACACGTGTGATAATTGGTGGACTTGGCTACATGGTTTTTCATAGCAAGAAGAAGCCAGAAACTTCAGCAGGATATGTCACTAAATTTACGTCACTTAGGTGTCTCAGGTTGTACTGAGAATATTCGTCTTCATAAATTGACACTTTAAACATTGTTTATTTGTATTTATTGTTCAATATTTTTGATATCAAACCTTTAAGTTCAATTATTTGCTCTTAAATTCTTTTTTAACATAGTGTAAGATCTTTTGTATAAAGTATGGTGTAATACAAATTTTCTTAGTTTAACCATAACCTTTTATTTTTGTCATCTGAAAATTACTTCACTTGTAGCGATACTGTACCATTTAAATGTATGAAGATTTGGATAATATATGATCTATTGTTTTTGAAGTTACATGTTTTCAAGTTAACCACTTAAACCCGTATAAATAACTATTCAAAAATTAAATAATACTTTATCAAACAAAAAATCAATTGAATAGTATTGAATCTATGTAGCGTTCTACTTTTAATCATACTTATACCATTGAAACAATGAAAGCCTAAAAATCAAGTTGGCAAATTTTTAAGAGCGTAGAGTAGGTTTTTAATTTTTAAATAGCTATATTCAAGCATTACATAAGTTTTCTATAAAAAAACTCTCAAACAAATATCATGCTCAAATTGCTAAATTATATAAGGATTAAGTAAATATTATGATTTGTAATCAAAGAAGAAAGCATATTATAACACGACAACAAGGAGAATTTTTTTTTTTTTTTTTTATCAACAACTTATATTTAAAACGGTTTGGGAACCCAATCCGGTGGTAAGTGTTTACATAAACAATAGCAAAGGGATAAGTTCTAGCGTATTTTGCTAGTGTATCTGCTTTAGTGTTTAAAGAGCGAGGGATAAAAGATAGAGAGAAAAAAAAGAAAAGAGGGCCTTCAACCTATCAATTTCTTCAATGTGGATTGCGAAAGCTGGCCATTCCTTTGGTGACAATACCATCTTCACCAACTCGGAACAATATGTGGAAAAGGCAACAGAAGACCGTCCTTGGGCAAGCATGCATGTCATCGCCCACATGAGAGCTTCCATCTCAGCGACCAGAGGAGAAAGACTTTTGCGAACATTACGGGCACCCATACAAGTCCATCTTCAACGTCTTGGAAGCAAATTCATCCTTGACCAGAGAAGATGTCTATGTCCTTCCACGAGCCATCCAAATAGCAGCGGTAACCTGAAATTTTTTGTGAAATTGGGAGGACATTGGGTTCAGGAGATTCCAACCTCACATATGTGTCATGAGCTGAATTCTAAACCGATGCCTCAGTCTCTGCGATTCTTAAGACTTCACCGGGAGACCAATCTGTATTCTTAAAAACTTTATCATTTCTAGCTTTCCATATATACCATAGTATCCATGGAAAACTTGAATCAGAAGCATTCATTGGTAATCTACAGAACAAAAAATCCATATTTGAGTGTAAAGACTGACGTGGGAATAAACCCACAGCCGAAGGTACTTTAGATAAAGCCCATGTTTGGAGTGCCGGAGGACATTGGTAGTCTCTGTCTCTGCTCCGCATCTAGCACACTGAGTATCATAGGTTACCCCTCTATGTTTCAGATTTGCGAAAACCGATACACAACCTGTTAAAGTTTGCCAAATAAAATGCCGTAATTTTGCAGGACATCGTAAATTCCAAACGTGCGCCTGAAGTGGATGATAGTTAGGTCCAAACAATGGCAGAGCATTTTTTGCGATACTAACTTCATGTTCTATTTTATATCCTGATTTGACCGAATACCTACCAGACTTCATAAAGTGCCAACCTAGGAAATCATGTCTGAAGCACCTACTAATTGGGAGGCTCTGAATAAAAGGTATATCCTTGGGGTCGATAATCTCATTAATCAGGTCCGTATTCCACATCAGGGTTGATGGGTTGATTAAGTGGTTTACCTTCAAAGAAGGAAGGAAATTAAATCCCTTAGAAGTTGCTGGCCTCGGGCAATCGGCTAGGATCCAGGGATCATTCCATACGGAGATCGAGAACCCTGATCCAACTCTTTTAATCATACCTTTTTTAACCAGAGGTCTAGCTGAAATAATATTTCTCCATCCATAAGAAGGAGAGTATGATCTAACTGAATCCAGCGGATCAGTCTTCCGAAAATATCGTCCTTTGAAGACCTTTGCAAAAAGTGTCTCCGGTGAGTCAATCAAACGCCATAGTTGTTTTGCCAGGAGAGCGGTATTGAAATCGTCAATAGCCTGGAATCCCATTCCTCCCTCTGATTTACATTTACACATCTTCTTTCAAGCCAACCAGTGTAAACCATTTTGTTGACCGTTAGAGCTCCACCAGAAATTCGACACACCACTTGTTAGTTTTGTAGTAATTACTTTAGGTAATCTGAAGCAATAAATTACATAGGTTGATAATGCCGCAGTCACTGACTTTATGAGAACCTCTTTGCCCCTTTTTGATAGAAATTTTGATGACCACCCATTTATCCTATGTTGAAGCTGTTCCCTCACGAAGGAGAAAATTTGACTCTTAGGGCCATCCATACTTTCCGGTAAACCCAAATAAGATCCCATCCCACCAATAGTAGAGATACCTAATAAACCTTTTATTTCCTCTCGTTGTGACTCATCAACCGTGTATCCAAACTGTAAAGATCGTTTATCAAAATTTATTTGTTGACCCGAAGCTTTCTCATAATTTCTAAATATATCCAAAATGACCAAACATTGCTCTGTATTTGCCTTACAAAAAAATAAACTATCATCTGCAAAAAGGAGATGAGAAACAGAAGGACTTGTCGTAGCTATCTTTAATCCAGTAAGCTCTTTTGTCCTTTCCGCTTTCCGAATATTAGCTATAAGTGCTTCTGTGCAAAGGATAAAAAGATATGGAGATAACGGATCCCCTTGCATGAGACCGCGTTCTGGATTTATCTCTCCATGAGGTTGTCCATTGATAAGAACCTTATAGTTAACCGATTTGATGCACCACATCATCCATGTGATCCATTTCTCCGCAAATCCTAGTTTTCGGAGGAGGTTTTCTACAAAAGACCACT
>OVAY01003092.1:0-13092 GCA_900406395.1 Kernera saxatilis | reverse complement strand
ATTCTTGACTACTATCCAGTGACTTTCACCTGGATCAGACTGGTATCTGCTTGTCATGCTAAAAGTACATGCAACGTCTAGGCGAGTGCAAAGCATAGCATACATGATAGATCCTATAGCAGAAGCATATGGAATCTTACTCATGCGCTCTCGCTCATCATGTGTCGAAGGACATTGAGTCTGTCTAAGAGTTATGCCATGAGACATTGGTAGAAAACCTTTCTTAGAATCATGCATATTGAACCTATGTAAAACCTTATCTATATAAGTACCTTGACAGAGTCCAATTATTTTGTTTAATCTATCTCTATAGATTCTTATTCCAAGAATATAAGCAGCTTCTCCCATTTCTTTCATTGAAAAACAACTTCTAACCAAGTCTTAACAGACTGAAGTAAAGGAATGTCATTTCCAAGAAGTAGTATGTCATCTACATACAATACCAGAAATCCAACTTGCGCTCCCACTAGTCTTCTTGTAAACACAAGGTTCTTCTTCGTTTCTAATGAAATCAAACTCTTTGATAGCTTCATTAAAACAAAGATTCCAAATCCGAGATGCTTGCTTCAAACCATAAATGGAACGATGAAGATTGCATACCTTCCTAGCAGCTTCAGGAACAATGAAACATTCAGGTTGTGTCATGTACACATCCTCTTCGAGTTTCCCATTAAGAAAAGCAGTTTTTACATCCATTTGTCAAATCTCATAATCATAATAAGCAGTAGTTGCTAGGAGAATCCGAATGGACTTAAGCATTGCGACCGGGAAATAGGTTTTATCATAGTCTACACCATGAATTTGCTTGTAACCTTTAGCCACCAGTCTAGCTTTGTATATCTATATATTACCATCCATTTCAATCTTTTTTTTTTAAATCCATTTACACTCAATGGTTTTAACACCATCAGGTAAATCCACCAAAGTCCATACTTTGTTTATTGACATGGATTCCATTTCGGATTTTGCGGCTTCTAGCCATTTATCGGAATCGGGGTCCATCATCGCTTCCTCGTATGTTGTAGGTTCATCATTTTCTATAATCAATAGATCATAATGATCCGTCACCCAATCTCCATATATATTAGGCTCGTGACGGTTCCTTTCGGACCTACATACCTCATGTTTCACATGTATAGACTCTACGACTCTTCGTAGATCTAATTGATGTTCTTCCTGAAGAGTTGGAACATCCTCCTGTAATTCTCGAACTTCTTCGAGTTGTACTTTACTCCCACTAGTTCCTTTTGACATAAACTCCCTTTCTAAAAAGGCACCATTACGAGCAACAAACACATTGTTCTTTGTGGGATAGTAAAAGTAATAACCTTTGGTCTCTTTGGGATAACCTACGAAGTAGCATTTATCAGATTTGGGTCCAAACTTANAAGCTTATCAGTAAAAAATCGTTTAATATAAGCTTCACAACCCCAAATTTTCAGAAAAGACAAATTAGGAACCTTTCCAGTCCATATCTCATATGGTGTATTTTCTACTGATTTTGATGGACATCTGTTTAGCATAAACGTAGACGTTTCTAGAGCATATCCCCAAAAGGACATCGGAAGATCTGTGTGACTCATCATCGATCGAACCATATCTAATAAAGTTCGATTTCTCCTCTCAGATACACCATTCCATTGTGGTGTTCCTGGAGGAGTGAGTTGTGAAACAATTCCACACTCCCTGAGATAATCACTAAAAGCTTGGCTCAAATATTCTCCTCCACGATCTGATCGAAGAGCTTTAATTCTTTTGCCAAGTTGATTTTGTACTTCATTCTGGAACTCCTTGAACTTTTCAAAGGACTCTGATTTATGTTTCATCAGATAAACATAACAATATCTAGTGAAGTCATCAGTAAATGTGATGAAGTAATGATAGTTTCTTCTAACATTTGAACTCATTGGCCCACATACATCTGTATGTATAAGGCCCAAGAGGTCACTAGCCCTTTCACTATATCCAGTAAATGGGGCTTTAGTCATTTTTCTCCAACAAACAAGACTCGCATGTCTCATAAGATTCATAATCAAATGAGCTCAGAAGTCCATCATTATAGAGCTTTTGAATATGTTTCTCGTTTATGTGGCCCAAACGACAATGCCAGAGAAAAGTTTGATTTAAGTCATTATGCTTAAATCTCTTGGTACGAATGTTATAGATTGGCGTGCTTTGGTTTAGAACATAGAGCCCATTCTCTAATGGAGCGCTACCATAAAATATATCATCACGATCAAACGAACAACACTTGTTCTTGATCGAAAAGTGAAAACCTTCTATGTCCAAACATGAGATGGAGATGATATTCTTATTTATTGCAGGGACGTAATAGCAATTCTTAAGTTCTAAAACCATACCTGAAGGTAAAGACAACTGATATGTTCCCACAGCTAATGCAACAACTTTTGCTCCATTAGCCACACGTAAGTCCACTTGTCCTTCCTCCAACGTTCTACTGCTATTTAGGCCTTGCTCATTCACACAAATGTGAGCACCACAACCGGTATCCAATACCCAAGAAGTAGAACCATAAGTAGTAACATTTACTTCTATAACATAGATACCCGGAGAAGAAACTTCAAATGTCTTCTTCTCCAAATCTTCCAAATATTCAAGAGGGGGTGATCCACTAAATTTGTCCTTCTCAAAGACAGATTGGAATGAATAGGAACTTTGAGGGTTTGACATAACTGTCGAAAAAGAAAAAAATAGAATTTTAATATGATGTTCATAAATTTTGAGCATTCTCAACAATTAAGAAAACTCACACTATACTTAAAACAAAAATTTTCCTCAAATGAGTACAGTGATCCAAGATCTATATTTCAGTAGAATCCAAGTGAGCTTTGGCTCCACCCCTGAATGTCTAGTTATTTGGGTAAGCAACACCTTGCTAATTATATCCAATATAATTCTTGGTTGTGGATGACATCTTATGTCTTATCCAACACTATGTCTCTAAACCCAAAACCGTTTTGATAGTTTAGTCAAATAAACCAATCTTATTTTATATGGTAACTATTACCATCTATCTCATTCTTAAATGATTGCAGACCGCTGCTTTGGCAGATCCGCCATACAACAATTTAAGTTTCAACAGTTAATAAAACTGAAAAGACATCAAAATATTTGATATTAATTGAGGAATAGATTATTGTCCAATTTATGTTTTATTAAAATTATATCTAATATAACATAATAAATTTTTTACAGAATAAATACATATCTAATACGTATTTATAATTGGACTAGGTTTGTAAATTAATTATAATCAAATTAGAAACATCGAATACAATTCCAATCAAATTGGAATTGACCTATTTCTAACTAAAAGAATCGCTTTTATATTCAACAAGAAATACCATTACGTTAATGGCATGTTTGGTCGAATCTCTTATTTAATTACACATTAATTTAATGGCCCCCATATCTCATCGTATGAGACAGAAGATGCAAATCAAAAAATAAAATTCGACATCATCAGACATGGGCCATATACCACACGTTCTCAATCGTGTGAATACGAGAATATGTAATTAGATTGAACCAAATCCTAATCAAATAATGATCACATCAATTCTTGTTTAAAAAAATTAATCGCAGGAGAAAGAACGATGCTTCATCAAGTAAATTTCATAAATTTATGCATGTTTAAATAAAACTCAATTATATTTTGTTAAACTTTACAGTAACGAGTTCACTGCATGAGTGATTCCAAATCAAGCAAGCATTTTTATACAAACTATTTAAAGTCAACAATTCTAATTATTCTAATTAGAATGAGAACATATATCTCGATATACATATATAATCTTCAAAATTATATTTAACACATTAAATATCTATTTTGGTAATATATATACGTGACTATGCTTCTGATTTGTGAATCCAAATTCATCAATTTTATTCACGAACAAACAAACATATCACGATAGTTTATTTATATAAAAAATATAAACTAATTAGATTTATATTCAATGTTATGCACGTAGGCTCTGATACCAATGTAGGAATTCGTACCGGCTTATAACGCTTTATAAATATTAATTACGAATTCAATTGCCAGGATTTCATGCAAATACTGAAGTAAATCTAGATCAATAGAGTTTTGAATATACATGGATATTGTGCAGCGGAATTGGTGAACGGAAATGATTTGAGGTTTCATAGCACTCCAAGTGTCGTGCCTCTATCGGTATCCACAAGCACACAAACTAGATCAGAACGGGATGCTAGTGCCGTATTGAGATCAAATCTCTATAACAAACGATTTTTTCTTATGCTTAGGGTTTCTTAATCTCTGCGTAAGAAACGGCGAGAGATCATTGTCTTGGACATCAAACATTACGTCTTTATAAATATGTGTACACGTGACCTAGTGCAACTAGGATTGATATGAGGCCAAGCCCATATTTCATCAACTCACGTGTATGAAATACACAGATATATTATATATATCACATATATATATATAATACATATATAATATTTATTAAACCCAACATATTATTGATCTAGTTTGCTTAGGTGTGTGACCCTGTAGGACCGAATAATATTAGTAACAGGTATTTAAACCTATAGATTATAAGCGGCTTCTAGCAAAACATTATAATCACCTAATATTATACGATTGTCTTACCTCGACGTTACAACTTTAATAAGAGAAGTACAAATGATTTCAGATATGATATGCTAGGTTGGCACTTTACAAAGTCTGACAGGTATACTGTTAAATTAGGGTATAAGATCGAACGTGAGGATAACCTATCAAAGATCTTTCCGACCTATTTCAGACCAAACTATCAATCTCTTCAAGCACACGTGTGGAAATTAAAGTGTCCCGCAAAACTACATCATTTCATCTGGCAAGCTTTAACATATTCTTATCGGTTTTAGCGAATTTGAGATACAGAGGGATAAATTGTGACACTCAATGCGCTAGATGCGAAACATATATGGAGACAATTAATCATGTCCACCGACATTACAAACATGGGCCATATCTAAGATACCTTCAGCTGTGGATTTTTTCCCACTTCAGTCGGTTCATTCCAATTTGGATTATTTGTTTTGGAGATTATCATCGGTTATTGAGGATAGTAGCTTTCCATGGATACTATGATATATATATATATATGGAAAACTATAAATGATAAGGTTTACAAGAATAAGGACCGGAATCCTGGGGAGATCCTCAAAATTGCATAAAGTGAGGCGATGGTTTGGAAATCGGCTCAGAATAACAAAGAAATTTTTCATCCGATTTCACAAACTTTCTCGGGTTACTGTTATTACTTTGATGGATCGTGGAAGAAGACATATATCTTATCAGGTTTGGATTGGATATGCTTTCAAGACGAAGTAGAAGAATTTGATTTAGGGGCTCGTGATGTGCGCATAAGCCTTACTCCTTAGGTTGTAGAGATGTAAGCACTAAATTGGGCGATGACCTCTATGCTTGCACTGGAAAAGATATCCGTCGCTTTCGCTACAGACTATCTCGAATTGGTGAAGATGGTGTCAACACCGAAGGAATGACCAGCTTTCACAATTCACCTAGAGAAAATCGATAGGATGAAGTCTCTCTTTTCGTTTTTCTCTTCATCTTATATTTTTCACTCTCTAAACTCTAAGGTAGATAATCTAGCAAAAAATAATAGAATCTACCCGTCAGATATTGCGGTTGTAGACTCCTCACCTCCGAATTTGGTTTCCAAGCCGTTTTAATCATAAGATGTTGACAAAAAAAAGTCAATTTTATTGATGATCAAATGAGTACCAGCGAGCTCAAAATTAGAGAGATATTATGGGCCTCTTCAGAAAAGTCAGCGTACGTGTGTCAATGAACTTCTCTTCTATTTATATGCGAAGATCTTTAGCGCTTTTTCAATATTTTATTTTCCTTGTTATGATATTAGATAGATTATCTTTCCTTTTTCTCGTCGAGATTTGCCTTTATCTCCAAGATTCAGCTCAATCTTTTTATTTGTCCTTGTAGGTCGGCGAGTTGAAGAGGTCGGCGAACTCGGGCCGAGCTAGTCGGGTTTTTTGTTAATGGGACGAACTCATCGGGTTTTTTTTTTACGTGCCGGGTTGGCCGGGCTTATCTATCAGATCGAATTAGGTGAAGTCGGACTATTTTTTAGAGTGCGCAGCCCATCTGTTGGACAGTTTTAATAGATGATGTCGTTCTCTATTTAAACTATAGCTACTTGAAATAACGTACGTATATAGGTTAAGATTTAGGAGTTAAGACTATAGTAATATGTATTAGCAACTATATACATACTGTGATGAAGCAATGTAGCTAGGACTTCTTTAATTAAATGTAACCTTGGATATGGAATCGTGAAGATTCAATCTTTTTTTTTTTTTTTTTTTTTTCAACAGCATTATATTGATTAAAAGGGCTCCAAGAAAAACTGTTAATAGCCACTGAATAGCCACGAATTTTTCGTGGCTTTAAAATTATAGCCACAAGTTATACACAAATTCGAAATGAGGAAATTAGTGGCTACAGTGTGGCAAATTGTGGCTATTTTAGCGACAAACAAAACTTGTGACTATTTGTGATAATTTAATGACGAATAGCCACAAATTAGACACGCATATCTCGTGGCAAATATTTTGTAGCTATATGTGGCTATATTGCTTAGATAATTGAGACTTTTGCCACGAAGAGTGTTGTAGCTATCTGTGGATACACTAACCACGGAAAATGTTATAGCTATTTGTGGCCTCATTGCTTTTTCAGAATTGTCATGTCAAGTCATTCATAAGAAGATATCTCGATAAGTAGATTTCGAAAAATATAGTTAGCCACGAAATACTATGTGGATATTTCCGGCAATTAATATAGTCACGACATATTTTGTGGATATTCATGGCTACTAATATAGCCATGAAGTTAATCGTGGCTAGTTATGTCTATGGTGTAAACACGTGAATTTCTTTTATTCATGCAAACAAAGACATTCAATAGTCGACCGTCGTATCAATCAACCAGGGTAGATAATATATTCTATATAGCCACAAAACTATTCGTAGCTAGACGTGGCCCAAAAACTTTATATCTAGCCGCTCGAACAATGTTTAAGGACAGGTGAACAAAAAAAATCGAGAGAAAAATGTCAAATTTTTTAGAATCTAGAGAGTGGATGTATAATCGATTCGATCTTGAGCGAAGATGTGTCTCAAATGAATTTGTAAACGGAATAAACGCTTTTTGTGTTTTTCTCGTAATCAGATGTCTTATAATGAGCGAGGAGAGATATATTGTTGTCCTTGTACGAAGTGCAAAAACCAAAAGCGTCATGATACATATACTGTGGCGCATCACCTATATATGAAGGGATTTACAGCAAATTATTTTGTTTGGACGAATGATGGAGAAAATTGCTACTACGGCAACGAAGCATCAACAAGTCATTACGGAGGCGAACCCGAAACGTGGGGTGATCACTCTAATTTTCAAGTTCCGGTCGATCAATATCATGATCAAGTTCCAGAAGTTAACATGGTACCCGATGGTGTCCCCATTCCTGAAAATGTACAAGAACTAATTTACGATGAGACAAACCATGATGGTATTTTCCAGGCATTTAAAGCAGCAAATTAACCTCTTTACGAAGGATGTGTTGATGGGATTTATCAATTGTATCTGGCGTCAAAATTGATGCACTGGAAAACCAATTACAATCTGTCAGAAGAATGCCTAGATGATATATCTCATACATTTAAAGTTGTTCTTCCATCGCCTAATAAAGCTCCAGAGTCGTACTACGAGACGAAAAAGTTGACGCGGTCGCTTGGATTGCCTTGTCATAAAATCGATGTTTGTGAGGAAAATTGTATGCTATTTTAGAAGGGTGAAGATCGAGAGTTGTTGCGTTGTCGATTTTGTAACAAAGATCGGTACGAACCGAATGGTGGCCGGTTGGGGAAGAAGATACCAAAGAAGAGGATGTTTTATCTAACAATTGTAGATTGGTTGAAGCGATTGTACCAATCAGATACAACGACATCTCAAATGAGATGGCATGCTGAAAAATTGTCTCCCGAGGGAGAAATGCATCACCCCTCGGACGGAGAAGCATGGAAGCATTTTCAGAAGGTATATCCTGCATTTGCTTCAGAAAGTCGTAATATTTATCTGGGCTTATCAACAGATGGATTTAATCCAATTGGTATACATGGGAATGCACATTCTGTCTGGCCCGTCATAGATACACCATACAATTTATCCCCCAGGATGTCCATGAAAAGAGATTATTTCTTTTTATCTATATTAGTTCCAGGACCAAATCATCCGAAGAAAAGCCTAGATATTTATCTACAGCCGTTGATCGAAGAATTACATAACTTGTGGAGTGACGGTGTAGATGCTTATGATGTCTCGATGAAGCAAAATTTTAAGATGCGAGTTGCGTTGATGTGGACAATTAGCGATTTTCCGGTATATGGTATGCTATCTGGATGGATGATGCATGGCAGGTTGGCTTGTCCATATTGTCTAGATGGGACAAAATCCTTTTGGTTGCCAAATGGAAGAAAACACAGTTGGTTTGATTACCACATAATTTTTTTGCCGAAAGAGCATCCTTACAGGCGGAATGTGAAGACTTTCCTAAAGGGCAAAAAAATTGAAGATGATCCCCCGCCATGATTGAACGGTGAGGAAATAGAACACGAAAGGATAAACAACATAGACGGGCTGTCTAGAACTGTTGATTGTGGAGGCAATGGACATGACAATCCATCTCAAAATATTGATGGATATGGTGATTACCATAATTGGGTAAAAAGAGTATCTTTTGGGAGTTACCGTATTGGGGAGATCTACTTCTTAGACACAACCTTGATTTCATGCATATCGAGAAAAACTTCTTTGACAATCTCATCAACACGTTGATGAATCTTCCGGGAAGGACGAAAGATAACATTAAATCAAGGATGGATCTCTCATTATTTTGCAAAAGACCAGACTTAGAGCTTACTAGAGATGGAAACGCATATGTCCCGATCTTCAGATTGTCAAAGGAAGGCAAACAAAAGTTCATGACTTGGTTGAAGAACGAGATTAGATTTCCTGATGGATACGCTTCAAAATTTTCTAGTTGTGTTGATTGTCATGTCATCATGCAACGGCTTCTCCCAATTGCGTTTAGTGAACTACTTCCAAAAAATGTCCACACAGCAATTTCAGGTAAACAAAATTTTAAAATTAATTTGCTTAATTAATCTATTATTTAATATTTTGCTAACATTTTATTTCTAATAATATTTGTATAGATATTGCACTCTTCTTTCGAGATTTATCTGCAAAGACATTGAAGACTGAAGATGCTGAAATATTAAAAGAAAATATTGCTGTGAAGCTTTGCAATCTTGAAAAAATTTTCCCTCCGTCATGTTTCGATGTGATGGAACATCTACCTGTGCACCTCCCCGATGAAGCTGCATTAGGCGGTCCGGTCCAATATCGATGGATGTATTCGTTTGAAAGGTACATGTATCATCTGAAAAAGGTTAAAAACAAGGCGCGTATTGGAGGGTCGATAGTTGCTCAATGTGTGAATGAGGAGATTTCATACGTGACAGACAGTTATTTTACACATGAAAAAGGTTTAGACCCTTCGGCAGACAAAAGTGAAATACGATTCACTTACACTTATGCGGATCTTCCGATAATGTTTCAACAAGAGGGACGAATCAATGGCAAATCAACAAGGGGGTGGCTAACAGATGTGGATTATAATGTCCTCCAAACATTTTTATTACTTAATTGTGAAGAATTTGCACCGTACGAGAGATATGATACTTTATTTAATTATAATATTTATGTAAGACATCTATATCTAATATGTCGCTTAGCATACCTGATATTACTCCAGACGCATTAGGAAAGGCAAAAGAAAAACACTTTGCGAATTGGTGTAAAGACTATGTAAATAATTTTCATTTATTTATACACACATATTATATATTAACTTAAATATATTTATTTATTTATTTGTTTGACGTATGTTTATTTATATCTTACTCTATTTAATTCTAATTGCGCAGATTAACGACGCTAGCGGGTCATATGAATTTTCGTTGTGGATGCTTGAATTTGTACAAAGACCGAGACATCAATTTACTTCTTGGCCTATGTACTATTCGAGGGGGTACCACTACCATACACACAGCCATGGACAAAATAGAAAGACAATGAATTATGGTGTGTGTGTACGTGGAACTACTAACACAGAGTATTTTGGACTAATCGAGGAGATATTCACGATTGAGTATCACTGTGCCGTAGGTCTAAAAATCATAATTTTCAAATGTCGATGGTTCAACACTACACTTGGTTGTGGTATGCGAAGACATCCATCAGGTATTGTCGATGTTTGCCCACGTATGCAATACGAAAAGTATGATCTTTTCATATTACCAGAATAATGTGACCAAGTTTGTTACATTCCTTACCCGAGAATGCGAATGAGTGGAGAAGAATGGTGGACATCAACAAAGGTTATTCCAAGAGGGTTTCGTGAAACGATAGAAATTGTTGATCAAATTGCATTACAAGACGATATTCATAACTATTTGGTAGCAACTACTGGTATTATACTAGTTGATGCACATGCACTCGAAGATGCATTAGATGGCGAGCCTTACCGATGGATAATCCAAATGACGAGTACATTTCGGAAGATGATGTAGAAGACCAATGTGATTAATATGATTCTGAAAAACATTCAGATCGAGATATTAATTAATGTATGGTCTAGACATATTGTAATTTGAATAATTTATTAATTAATATTTTATCTATATACAATTATTTTGTTTATGAAGTAATATATAATAATTAACATGTTTTTGAATTTAATCACGTCTAGTATTTAAGCTATTGTTTCACAATTTGGCCACGACTATCCACAAATACGTTTATGGCTATATAAATTTGAATTGAGCGCCCGACTTATTTGAGTTCCCGGTTTAATTTTTACTTAAAAGATACATTCAACGCTTAGATTTTCGATAAATTTGTTCAAAACAGCCGCGCATAGCCACAAATTCTATCGTGGCTGTATGAAAAACATCAAAAATTTTAAACCCGGGTAAATTTGGGCCCAAAATTATAAACATAGCCACAAATTACTATAATATTTTTGTGGCAAAGATATTATATACCAAAAACCCTAACTTTACTTCTCATTTTACCCTTCTATCGACACACTTTTTACCTCCGTCGTTCTCTTTTTTTTCCTTCTCTTCGTTTTCAATCACGGCCCGATCTCTGTCTCACTCTCGCCGTCGTTACACGTCTCACCACCGTCGGGCCGATCTCCATCTCACTATCACTGCCGGTACAGTTTGGAGCAAGCAATATTGTTATTTCTCTTTTCTCTTTGATGATTGTTGTTATTGACTCGTTTCTTTTCACTTTCATTCAATGTCAGATCTCTATTTCACTATCGCCGACACGTCTCACCACCTCCGATTTCCACAATGGTTCGTCTCTTCTTGTTGTTGAGAGCATTTAGTGAAGTAAATGCATGTTTCGATTCTTCTGTGTGGATATTTTTTTTATAACGATTTTCAACTTTACAAACTAAAAGAATAATATTTCTTTTGTCTCCATCTATTCTCGTAACTATTTCTTTGATTTTTATGGGCACTATTTCTCGGCTCTTTCGATTTTGAAGTCCTTCAGAATTTGTTCTCAGTTTCAGTTCATTGTTAAAGAGGACTTTGATATATTTTCCCTTCATTTTCAAACCCTTTTGCTTGGTTCTGATGGGTGCATGTTGTTTGTTAGCTGTCTTTTTTGTTTGTGCTGTTATTCAATTAGCTTTGATTCTTTGTTCATTCTGAACAATAGTTTTGAATATAAAATTACTTTCAAAGATTAACAAAGACTTTTAACGCTTTTGCAGATGAATTTTCGTGGGCCTTCATCACAACGATCTAACCAGACTGTCAGATCTTAACCGGGATTGCGTATGCTTCCTGGAGCGACAAGGTCTTCTAATTCTTCTGCTGCTCGACATCCCTTGCCCAACCTAGCTGCGGTGATGAGTGCACCTGAGAGACGAAGCATGCCTCCTCTTCATCCACAGAAACTTAATGGAGCTTTATGGTAAGTATATGGATTTTGATAGCTTAAACAGTTTTAGGATTTCTTCGGTATTCTCACCATCAAATTCGCTATTGTCACCATCTTCTCTCTTTCTCTTTCTGAACTTTGAATCCCTAGTTGAAAAAATCGTTTAGACATTGGTAGATGGCAAAAGTGGAGAGTGATGGAATGCTCCAAGCATACGTTTCTGGATTTTAAACGCATTGATTTTTGATGAGTGGATTTCTTCATGAACTAAGCCAAAAGAGGAAGACGAAGAGATATGGAGCGGTTTTCGTCTCTTTTTTTAATAAAAAAATTATATAATGACACATGGCACATTTCCTGCGCTGACGTGGCACGTGGCACATTCTCCTGCGCTGACGTGAGATGCCTCTCCTCCTTTAATTTCTTGTAACTCCTATCAATTTTTATGTTTAATAAAATATTTATATTTTTAACAAAAATAATAATAATAATAAGAAGCAAAACAACAAAACTCTCCACCGATTCAGAGTTATAAGAAAGTACATTAAATATTATCGGGACAATAATTATGAGGCCAACGATGTATTTCCACATATCTTTCGTCAATGATGCTGACTTTTACTTGTACAAATCAAGTCTCCTTTATCGCATTATTATAAATAATATAACCTTTTTTGTTACTTAAAAAAAAAGCTTGAGAAAACAATGTTCTGAGTCTGTAGAAATAAGGTTTCCAGAAGTAAATTAGGGTGGTGATTGTTTGCATAGTTTTTAGTTTTTAGTTTTTGGTTTTTGGTTTTTAGTTTTTAGATTTTAGTTTTTGGTTTTTAAATTTTTTGTTTTTGATTTTACAGTAGATTCTAGATTTTACAAAAACTTGATTGGTGACTTATTTAAGTTTTTATCAATATTTTAATTAAATACCAATTTGAATCCAACAAAATTGGTATAGTCGGCTCTTCCTATTAATAGCCACCACAGGGTTCCAT
>OVAY01003091.1:0-13118 GCA_900406395.1 Kernera saxatilis | reverse complement strand
ATAAAACATTTTAAAACTTTATAGAATTAAATTCTAAATATTTTATAAATTATTATAAGTATCGTTGTAAAACTTTCTAAAAACTTATAAATTTAGATTATAAACATTTATAATTATACTTGTAAAACTTTATAAAATAATTTTACGGTTTTGGCAGGAAAATACGATTTTGCAGTTTTGGGCGACAAACGTGCTTTTGCAGTTTTGGCGGGAAAACGTGATTTTGCGGTTTTGGCGGGAAAACGTGATTTTACGGTTTTGGCGGGAAAACGTGATTTTGCGGTTTTGTGGTTTTGATTTTGCAGTTTTAGCGGGAAAACGTGATTTTGCGGTTTTGGCGGGGAAACGTAATTTTTTGGTTTTGGCGGGAAAACATAATTTTGCGATTTTGGCGAAAAACGTGATTTTAGTGTTTTGGCTAGAAACGTGATTTTCGGTTTTGGCGGAAAAATTTGGTTTTACGATTTTGACGAAAAACACTATTTTGCGGTTTTTTCTGGGAAAATGCGTTTTTTTGATTTTGGCGGAAATATATAGTTTACTTTTTTGGCGGTAAAATATAATGTTAGTGGGAAATTAATGTTTAAATTTTTAGATGAGATTTTGGATGTAGAGTTTTAAAATAGAGAAAAAAGGTAATTTAGTCATTTATTTATTATTGAATGGCAAATCCGAAAATAAATTCCTTATTATGGTATTTTTGAAAATGATTCACCTATTTGTGATATTTTTGAGATTCCCCAAAAAAAATATATATATTATTTTGTTTAATCAGATTGCATAAACCTATTTTTTGTGTTTCATCGGGTCCATTGTCTCTTGGCACAAGAAACATCGAGGTAACTGGAATTATATTATTATATTATGCTTAAACAAAAGTTGAAAAGCATTGGGAAAATAAAAAGCTGGAAAGAAAAAATAAAAGAGAAGAGTTGTGTTTGTATGGGATGATGAGAAAATATGAAGAGCAGGCAGAGGCCGTTGATGGAATATTGTGTTTCCTCAAATATCAGCACTCCTTATGATATCTCAACCGATTGCTTTTTGTACGGACTATATATTATACAAACATAAAAAAACCAAATTTTGGAAAAAAATTAAAAGATAAAATAACAAAACCAAACACATAAAAGAACCCATCAGAGTGATTTCTGTGCTCATACCAAAACCAGGCTCTTTTCAGCATTTTGTGTTTCAAAATTTTCAGTACATTTTTTTTTTTTTGCTGGATTTATGACCAACAAAATGACATCTTAAATCAAGTGTTCTCCTTATAGTTACGTTTTTTTTTTGGTCATGTGTATATATATTTTATTTTCTATTATGGTTTCATCCATGAAAACCAAAAGAAAAAGTTTCCCATCATTTTATTTACTAGATCTTTTATATTACATATTAGTATTACTATTACTAATCGAAAACACAAATTTAATAAATTCTAAAATTAGGAATTTTAATAATTAAAATAGGGGTAAATTGATCAACCAAATAGATAATTACAAAAAAAAAGTAAGAAGCAAAAACAGAGCCTCTGCTTTGGACTTCGCAAAGCGCACAAGGCCGCCTCTTTCACTATGCCCAAAGCTCCACCACGAACCCAACTACCATTTTCATTCGTTTTTATTACATTCAAATTTCTTCTTTATTTTTGTTTTTTACTTTTATTACATTCAAAATTATATCACAAAAACTCGTAAATGAATCTTGTTTAAAATTACATCACTTAGTGACACTCTACTACTCTAGCCTTTAGATTTTTACTCTTAAATGATGCTTGTCTGAAAATAAAATAGCTAGAAACTATATTATACTCGGAAGCAAAACATAAAAAAACAGAAACAATAACGAATAAAATAACATGATTTAAAAAAGAATATAAAATTAATGTGGTATTTTCTAAACGGAAAAAAAAACAAAAACGAATATAAAAATGTGGTCTCTTCTCAACAATCCCTTTACTCTTTTTTTTTTCCCTCTCCACCACTTTCTCTCTTCCCTCTCTCTCTAAGACAAAACACGATGATAACGGCGACGGACTTCTACCACGTTATGACGGCGATGGTTCCGTTATACGTAGCCATGATCCTCGCTTACGGCTCCGTCAAATGGTGGAAAATCTTTACACCGGACCAATGCTCCGGCATCAACCGTTTCGTCGCTCTCTTCGCCGTCCCTCTCCTCTCTTTCCACTTCATCGCCGCCAACAACCCTTACGCCATGAACCTCCGTTTCCTCGCCGCTGATTCCCTCCAGAAGATCATCGTCCTCTGTCTCCTCTTCCTCTGGTGCAAACTCAGCCGCAACGGCTCCTTAGACTGGACCATCACTCTCTTCTCTCTCACCACTCTCCCCAACACTCTTGTCATGGGGATTCCTCTCCTTAAAGGCATGTACGGCGATTTCTCCGGCCAACTCATGGTCCAAATCGTTGTTCTTCAGTGTATCATTTGGTACACGCTCATGCTCTTCCTCTTCGAGTACCGTGGCGCGAAGCTCTTGATCTCCGAGCAGTTTCCCGACACAGCCGGATCTATTGTCTCGATCCATGTTGATTCCGACATTATGTCGTTAGATGGTCGGCAACCGCTTGAGACCGAAGCTGAGATTAAAGAAGATGGGAAGCTTCATGTCACGGTTCGTCGCTCTAACGCCTCGAGGTCTGATATCTACTCGAGAAGGTCTCAGGGCTTATCGGCGACTCCTCGGCCTTCGAATCTCACCAACGCCGAGATTTATTCGCTTCAGAGCTCTAGAAACCCAACGCCTCGTGGCTCGAGTTTTAACCATACTGATTTTTACTCCATGATGGCTGCTGGTGGTGGTGGTGGCCGGAACTCAAACTTCGGTCCCGGAGAAGCTGTTTTCGGCTCCAAGGGTCCCACTCCTCGGCCCTCTAACTACGAGGAAGACGGTGGTGCAAAGCCGACGGCTGCTGGAACCGCCGCAGGAGCTGGGAGGTTTCATTACCAGTCTGGAGGAAGTGGTGGAGGAGGAGGAGCGCATTATCCGGCGCCGAATCCAGGGATGTTCTCGCCGCAGACCGGCGGCGGAGGAGGTGCGGCGGCGAAAGGAAACGCTCCGGTGGTTGGTGGGAAGAGAGGGAATGGACAAGACGGAAACGGAAGAGATCTTCATATGTTTGTGTGGAGCTCAAGCGCTTCGCCGGTCTCAGACGTGTTCGGAGGAGGAAACCACCACGCCGATTACGCCGCCGCTACGAACGATCATCATAAGGACGTTAAGATCTCTGTACCCCAGGGTAATAGTAACGGTATGGTCCCCCAACAACTTTACTGTTTCGTTTCTACAAATCCAATTTAATCTTTTTACAAAAACAACCCCATAATTTCTCTTAAATTGAATGCTTTCAATTCTAAGTTTTTTTGTAAAACCCATTTCAAAATTACTGATATCCGTTCACAAGAAGATATCTTCTCTACAAACTACACATTTCGTTGGTTTATTTCAGTCTTGGGCTTTGGTTAATGTGTTCTTTAACTGTTGAAATGTTTAATCTTGTTTCAGAGAACCAATATGTGGAGAGGGAAGAGTTCAGTTTCGGTAATAAGGACGATGATAGCAAAGTTTTGGCTACAGACGGTGGCAACAACATAAGCAACAAGACGCAGCAGCAACAGCCAAAGGTTATGCCACCAACAAGTGTGATGACAAGGCTCATACTTATTATGGTTTGGAGAAAGCTCATTCGTAATCCCAACACCTACTCCAGTTTATTCGGCATCACCTGGTCCCTCATTTCCTTCAAGTACTGTTTTCTAACAATTTCTAATTTTTTATTTTATTTTGTCATCTTAGTAACTTTCTTGATAAAAAAAGGGGTCAGTCTTGAGTCTTGAATGCGTCTATATTCAAAAGTTTTTTTGATGTGTAGTTAGTAAAAGGATTTGAGAAAGATCTTGGAATTAAATTGATGTGGTCTGTGCAGGTGGAACATTGAAATGCCAGCTCTTATAGCAAAGTCTATCTCCATACTCTCAGATGCAGGTCTAGGCATGGCTATGTTCAGTCTTGGTCAGTTCCTCTTTTTTTTACCTCTTTACATTTATTATATAATTAATACCATAAAACAGTCAATTGTTCTCTTTATTCTGACCTTCATTCTTTAAAAATAATTTGGAAAACTAAATCATGTGAATGCATGATTCTCTCTGCCTTTTTCTTTTGAAGTTTTTTTTTCAAAACTACTACAAAAAAACATGCTTGTATCAAAAAAGCAAACAAAACTGGCTTCACAGCAGAAAGCATGCTCCACAGTTCTCCTGCTTATCATCATAACATGTCTCTCTCACGCTCTCTTGGAGAGGAACTATTTTTTTTACTCTTAGGTTTCATTATTTAATGTTGGAAAATATTTCCTTTTTTACCTAGTTAATGTTTCAATCGAATTCCATCAAACTGATTATAAAATATCTGTAAAATCATCACTTTTTTGGAAAATTAATATAGGATGTTGATGACGATGAATGATGATGTTATGGTGGTGGAACAGTGAGTGTAATGATTATTTTTATAGCACTCTTTTTGCAGCTAATCTGCTAAAGAATATAAAGGAAAAGGTTCAAAACAAATATTAAATTATTGGTTTAATTTGTGGCTATATTTTGAATGTGTTAAAGGGTTGTTCATGGCGTTGAATCCAAGAATAATAGCTTGTGGGAACAGAAGAGCAGCTTTTGCGGCGGTTATGAGATTTTTCGCCGGACCTGCCGTTATGGTCGTCGCTTCCTACGCCGTCGGCCTCCGTGGCGTCCTCCTCCGTGTCGCCATCATCCAGGTATTTTCTTAATTATATTTGTATATATGCATGAATAAATATTAAGTTAAATAAATACGTAATTTTTTTTTTTTTTGAAAGGATAAACACGTAATGTTCTTTATTTACTTTCAAACATTGATAAAAACAGGCAGCTTTGCCGCAAGGAATTGTACCGTTTGTATTCGCCAAGGAGTATAATGTGCATCCTGACATTCTTAGCACTGCGTAAGTTTATTCTTATTTTATAATTTATTTTATTTAGTAAAACTTGTTTTCACGTTTGTATATATATATGAAATTGTTTACTTTCTTGCTTTCATCTATGGAACTTTGGATTTGATTAGGGTTTTTTTGTTAACTTGAGTTGTGATTTTGGTTGTTGCAGCGTGATATTTGGAATGCTGATTGCGTTGCCCATAACTCTTGTCTACTACATTCTCTTGGGGATATGGTGAGATATTACCAAGTATGACAAAAAAAACACAGGGACGTTTTCTTAATCTTTTGGGGGATTATGAAATGTGAAAAGAACAGTGCCCTTTTTGTTGAATACCCACAAAATTGAATCAATAGCGCAGCAGCTTAAGAGAATTTGGAGAAAGAAGCTCTTGAAGAAAGGTAGAAGAAGACTAAGGAGGAGCTTAGCAAGTTTACTTTTTTTTGTGCAAACATGAACATTTCTGGTTCTTTTGGTAGGTGCTTAGGAAATCTGTAAAAGCTTTGCTAGTTTTAGTGAATTAAAACGTTCAGAAAATGGAAAACTCAAATTTCAGGTAATTACTGAGTGCATGCCAAAGTATCCAATCTCTAAAAAAGTAAAGAACTTAGCCATTTCACAAATTAATTAAAATAAAATAAGTTACTAAGCCAATATTTTATAAAGTGATCAACCAGAACTAAATTGGGATAACAATTTATACAAACCGCCTGAGAGAAAGGGACTTCTCCGGGGGACTGGGATTTTTCCGAAAATTATTATGAATATAAATTTTAGAATACTAGAAACTTTATCATACTTTAGGTGAGACTTGAGAGGTGTGAAATTATATAGCATGTGGTTTGTAACAAAAACAGAGGAGTTTGGATTCAACAGAACACTCGATTAAACGTAGAAAGATCGATGGAGCACTTAAAGATATTTGGTGTGGACGTATGCACTTGGTGCATGCGTACGTTATTGGTCTTGGTCAAGATTCCTCTTCACTGCGTTTGTGGAATCTTACAAGATTCGTTTGGGTATTGTGTATCTTTTTTCTGATTCTTCTACGAATCATTACATACCACTTAGATGCTGATGCTGATGCTTTGCAGGGTTTTTAACTTTTAGTATGTCAAGGAATGGCATGAAGGCAAACAAATCGCCATATTTATAATTATACGTCAATCTTGTATATAATGATAACTTTTTTATTTTAGACTAAAGAAATCCGATTTTTAACTTTGATACATCTAATGTATATAGTTAACTTGGTTTAAATTGTATTCTTTTGTCAAATCCGATTTGTTTGCTATAATTACTGTATAGATCTATATCTATGATATGATTTCGAAGCTGAATAAATGTATTTAATGTCATAGGCTTATAGCTTTGATGGTTAATACTGTTAAAATATAAAGTATTGCATAAATTTTTTTAAAAAGGTGGGATGATGAATTTTATTATACAAATTTGTTAAATGGTAAAGAAACAATGGCAGTAAATATGGGATGGTGTGATAATAATAATTAGAAGAGAAGAAAATAGTTGAAGAAAGCGACCCTCAATTTATGGCACGCCTCACGTAAAAATCCATCATCGATTCTGCATGAGACGGCTATAGCCGCAGTTGCATTCTTCAAATTTATAAAGGTCTCCAATTAATGATACTATTATTAATATTCTAGTATATTAATTATTAAACCACTAGTTATCACATTGTTCATATTCATCTAAAAAAACAAAAGAAATGACTAATAAAAAGAAAGAATAATGAGACAAAAGTCACAAAAGAGAAGAAGACGACGCTGTGTCACTTCGCTTTCTTATTGCTGCTACTCAACACACAAACGTTTTTCAGAAGCTTCCAAATTCTGTGTTCATTCTCTGCTGCTCTCTCACAATGTATTTACCAATTTATTGAAAATCTTACAATATAATCCAAAATTCATAAATAGATAGTAGTTGGAAATTACCTGAATTTACCTATTATATATTTACTACTCTAAAGCCTAAATTAAAACAGTTTAGAATTTTTTTTTTTTTACATGAGGGATTTGAAAGGACCGAGGACGTCATAAAGAAGTTATCTCGTCACGGAAAAGATTTTCGTATTTACTCGAGAATTTTTAGACATTTAATAAAAATCATAAAAGAGGATGACGTGGAAACGTAAAAGGGTATAAACGTCATTTCGAAAGGCCATAGTTGCAGATGTTAGTGTCTGCCTGCCACTAGGCGGTGTTGGGTCGGCCGTCGCCCAGACAGAGCTTTGAGAGCTTTTTGTCATTTGTCTTTTCTCGCTCTTTTTTTTCTTTTCCTGGCTTTTAATTAATTTTAATATTCTTTTTTTCTGGAAAAATAATTATATTTTGAGAGCTTTGAGTGTAGTTACGTTTTTTGGTTATTTTTTCGCGCGTTTTTTTTGTTTTTTTATGTAAAGGAGAGGTTTATATAGGAAAAATAGAGTGCTTAATTAAACAATGGAAGATTTATTTTTTCTTTTCGTACGGAGAAGATTAGATATGATATGGGATCAAATAAAAACCACGACTTCTTTTCATAGGATAGAATATAACTTTTTGAAAAATGAACTTGCCATTACATGATTTGGTATTATAATACCCCCGTCCAATTTAACCAAAATTCTAACAATACGGCTGAAACTTTCCTCCATTTTGACCAGATATGTTAAAAAGTCAAATAAGTTTTTGAGTCTAAACGACTTATTAATCGATTTCGCATAATAAACATTATAAAAATAACCATCTAAATATCATGCTGTTAGAGAAAAAAAGAGGAGTTAAAGCAAGTAAAGTTTGGACATAGAACTATATAATAAGAATTTTTTTTTTTTTTTTTTAAACCTATATAATAAGAATTGGTAACGTTATCTTTTACAATATATGCAATAAACTATATGTTATGCAATGTGCGATATGCTCACACGTATACATATGATATGTTTGAATGACTTTCATTCCTTTTGTCGCGTTTAAAACATTTGTTTGTTGCACGTGAAAACTTACTTCGAGTTACTAAAACTCCTAAGTAATTTTTTTACTAAAATAAGTAATTTTATCAAATGCGGCTTTGAATTCGAGGAACAATCACCTGTTCCCAGGTGCACGCCTACATACATACACTACACACATTCCTATATCCTTTACTTAAATACTGTAAGCAATATAACACTATAACAGTAATACAAATTCTGAAATAGATGTGATGTGTTTTTTCAAAAAAAAATAAAATAAATAGATGTGATGAACACATCATCATGTGATAGTTCTATTGCTGGCACAGTTGGTGGAATTTTATAACTTTTTTAAAGTTTAAAAATGTTTCAATTACATTTGGGCTTTTTTGTTTTAAAGAGATCCAGAGTCTTACATTTCTTTAAGCCCGTTTACATTAATACATTACAAAGCTGTGGAAGCCTGGTTGGCTAGGCTTTAACTTTTGAAAAAAGATATATAAGTTCGATTATTAAAGGATCGTAGGCCGATTCTGAAGCCCAATATTTGGTCGAAAAGGTTAATGTGGCTTATCGTAGGTTTCTATAGAATGTAGCTGATGTTATTTAATCGAAAAATTATTTTGTTATGACCTTTAATTCATTGAAAAAAAAACACATGGAGAGGATACAAGAAATGTTTTTATCAACTTTATTAATGAACGCCAAAGGCCAAAATTAAATAAAACTCTAAAGCATAAACATTCTATTTATGATTCTACGTAGCATTTTACCGTCCAAAAGAATATATAGTTTTCCGTAAATATTTTTATTGTGTTTTCTAAGAACAAGTAAAGTAATCTTCTAAAGGTATCTGTATGTATTAGTTAGCAAAAATAAGTGTTTCATGTTTTCTAATTTCATCATACAAATAACTATAGCGATATCTTAAATGTCTCTGGATAAAGTATCTTTGAATATGAAATGACTTAGTCGATATATAACCAGCTCATAATCTTGGTTGATTTTGTAAACGGGGTCACCAATAAGAGCATTAGCAATAGAGTCGCCATATATAGGAAAATTTACATTACAACATCACATATAGAGTCGCCATATATATATATATATATATATATATATATATATCTCTATGTAAATCCTATAGTTTTTTTCTTAAGAAACTAATAATCATCTATGCAATTGTAAAAACTCGAACAATATTGTACACAGGGAGTCAGTACAGTAAAACCCTAAAACATACATTAACAACTTTAAAAGAATTGAAACGATTGAAATTATGATTGGACCACAAATTAAATTTGTAAATGTATGTAATAAAAGAAAGTCGTTAAGATGTAGAAGAGTTGACGTCGAAAGAGTTTGCTTTCAGGGTAAAACCCACTATATATTTAAAAGTGTGTAATTATTTTTATAATCCTTCGAATCTTTAGTGTATGTCGCTATTGAGCTACTTATGGACCTGGTGTAATGAGAATCTTCTTAAAACACCCCAAAATAAAGAAAATATAAAATATTATTCGTTACTAATAAGAAGAAAAAATGAATGATTGGGGGGAGGGGGGGGGGATTCGTTATATAGTTATTTAACCTAAATCATCGGGTGAAATTAAAAAGGTCCCATCATGAAGTTTATATAATTACGCATAGCCCATTTGTAGGATTCTTAACTAATATAAACTGTCCTTTGCTAATACAAACTATAACATAATCGCATTTGACCTTAAGTATTTCATATAAAGAATGACTAGGGCAAGTAGGCAAATCAAAAGAACAAAATTGATTTATAATGGTGTAGGCTCATTATTCATAAAAACCACTACATACTCTATTTATACATCTGGTGAATTTTCTTGTGGTCGTTGTCATCGAATATAGTTTTTTAATTCACTTTTTAATGTATAATTTGTGTCCGGTTGTTTAGTTAGATTGATTCTATTTGATACATCTTTGATCACATTATGACTGAAGCCTAAAACTAATATGGAATCCTAATCATCTATAAATTAAATAATTTATCGATTAACATAGACTACTTGAAAGAAAATCAGGTTAGAGAAATATATCTCCAACATCAATATGTTTAATAAATTTGTTGAAGTTATTGTTTTAAAAGTAAACTAGGTGATTACCCCATTTTCTTATTTAAATTAAGAATGAACAAATAAAAATGTGAATGATGATTGATGGTTTTTGCGGTTGAATTGGTACAATCACAACAATTTCATATGATCGGCAATTACATTTGTTACATTAATTATGTGCTCATTCCGTTTATTAAAAAATTTGCCAAATAAATAAAAATAAAAATCAACCAAGTTGTGGTCCAAGGAAAGATAGTAGACCCACTAATTTCCCATTGTATGGATCTTAGCAGTGGATCAAGTGGCTTGCTTAATTTCCTTTTTTTTTGGCACATTTTTTTCTCTTAGCTTTTGGTTATTTTGTATCTTATAAAACTAACATCACCTTTCCTGATATTTTGAATTTTCTTGTTTTCTATAATAGTTTCAGTATCTTGCTAACCCAACGGACAATACTATAATAGATCTGGAATCTTCAAAAGCGATGCAAATAAAAGACATGTAGGTCGGAATCATGAATATTCATATATGATATATGTTTGTTTTCCCTGACCAAAATTGTTAATAAATAATTTATCTTCATCAAAAAATAAATTATTGATAACAATGTTGGTCATAGATTAATAAATAGGAATGTTTAACAATTGTTTTCCTACTAGGGCAACCGTTCCTACCATATGTGATATATGTAAATCTTTTTGTTTAAAATCAGTTAGTAGTTGATTTGTTACAATCCTACATCGAAAAATATGATGAAACTTAGGGTAATATATAAAAGATATAAATATCAATTTATTTATTGCTAATTAATTTTGAATTGAAAATCCATTAATTTGACGTGATGTAATCATATCACTATTTATCCCAAAAACTAGTTCTGACAAACAAAAAAATAAAAAATATCCCAAAACTAGTAGAACATTACTACATTCATATGGATATCTCATATCGGATGCGTCTAACTTTTGTCTTGCAAAATAACATAAACGCAAAAATATTATTCAATTTTGCATGTAATTTTACATGGTCGCGATTTCTAAATAAATCATTTTGAAATTGAACTAATGTGATTGTTTTTCTTAAAGAATTTCGTAGATTTAATTTAGTTAAACTTTTTTTATGTAATGATTATATGGTTTGGTAGAATTTCAAAATCATGATCATATATAGAAATAAAAATGTTTTGTGTAAAACAAGAGGACAGGGGAGAGAAAAAGAAAGGATGTGGCTGTGAGCCATTGGATTAAAAGATTCATTTCAAAAGTTGGCCATTCGGAGCATCTTGGGATCACTGTCTGTTCGCTACTTCTCAAAGACTATTAACTGTTTACTTACTTGCCCTAACAGTGCTTTACTTCATGTTTACCTTTATACCCCCCTCACATTTAGAGCATCTCTAATCCTACTTTATATTTCATTCAAAATAGAGTTTGAAGTCAAATTCTCTCCAATCCCATTCCATATCTCACTTCAAATAGAATAATTAGATCATCTCCAACTCATTACTTCATTTTTACTCTATTTTAGAGTCACTCCAAAATCTACTCAATTTTTTATTATAAAATGGAGTGATGACTAAAAAAATGGAGTAAACCTATTTGTTACTTCATTTTTGGAGTAATCCTATTAATTAGTTTATTTTGGAGTGAGATATGAAGTGGGGTTAGAGAGAATTTGAGTCTAAATTCTATTTTGAAGTGAAATATGGAGTGGAGTTGAAGATGCTCTTAAACGGATTATTCAAAAAATGGAGTAACAAATAGATTTATTCTATTTTTTAGTCATCACTCAATTTTAAAGTAAAAAATGAAGTAGAGTTAGAGTAAAATCCAACTCTATATTAGAGTGACTCTAAAATAGAATAAAAATGGAGCAATGGGTTGGAGTTGGTCTTCTAATCACTAAAAATGTTTAAAGTGGCCATCTTAATCACTGAATCCAACTTGAAAAAAATAAAAGAAAACGAATCTCTGAATCTTAAACAATCAAGAATCTATCAAACTATAATTTGTTTCTACCAATCAAAATGATATGTTCCATAGCTCCATTCCACGATTAAATATATTTAAGCTGTTGTTCACTTACATATTGGCCGTTGATATTGATATCTATTTATGTAACGGTTTATAGATTTTCTATATTAGTGTTGATGCTTGGTTTTCTTAACTGTCAATAAATTTTTGAGCAAAGCTAATTTTAAAGAAACTATATATAGGTATATATTTACACGCATGTATATATACACAAAACAAACTAAAATATTTAAATCATGACATATAATATAATAGTTTGTATTAGAGTCATCGTTATATCACTATCCGGAAATAATTGATACTGTTGATAAAAAGTAAATAATAAACTTGAATATGAAACTTAAAAAAAAAAACAAATTACTTTATTTATCTTTTCTTCCTTACAACCTTCCTGAGAAGGACATTTGAATATGAAACTTCATTAGTTGGTTTGTATTGATCTTTTGATTATACGGTAGGGAAAGCATAATAAGTATTATTAATCATTCCTGTCACGAACTAACTTGCTATGTCGATTACATATATATTTTTGATACTCTTATTCAAGTTAGTTGTAAAATTTGTTTTAAGAAAATGGAAATAGTAAATGAAGGATTTTTTTTTGATAAAGCACTTTGTTTTTTCGCGTTTAAGAGAAAATTGTGACGAAAAATGAAACTGAAATATCGTTTAAGATGGAGAATTTAAGGGTATTTCCAAAGAGTTTTTTTTTGCAACCAAAAGAAAATAAAATACAATAAATTTAAATATAATCATATTTTTCTCTATATAATGAGGAGAAGAAGTTCAGAAGGAACAACACAAAGAACCACAACAACAACAAAAAAACCCTAAAACTCTGATTTTTTTCTTCTTCTTGTCAATAGTGATCAATGGCTGACATTCACACTAATGGCAACTTCTCTTCTTCTTTCTCCAACAACTCATGTAAGCTTGCTCTTCAATCCTGCTGTTAATATCTCTCAATTATTCATAAGAAATCCCATAAGATCTCCATCAATTAGAATCCTCGATTTTATCCAACACACAAATCATTTAGTTATGCGTTTAA
>OVAY01003090.1:0-13120 GCA_900406395.1 Kernera saxatilis | reverse complement strand
ACTTTGTTATTACTTATATATTGGCATGTGATCTCAAACTATAATTTTGTTCTTAATTTCTTTTTTATTTATTTAATAATTATTTATAATATTAAGTAATTANTTTATTTATTTAATAATTATTTATAATATTAAGTAATTATTAACAAAAATCAAAAATTAAATTTAAATTTAACCGTACAAAACAATCATATTTGACAATATAATTTCTTATCACATTATAATATTTCGAAATCTTAAGATATAAAAAATTAACCAACATTAAATTTAAAAACTTAATTTAAAACATAACAAATTAAATCTAAAAAAAAACTTATTGTCCGCGGATTTGTATCTAGTATCTGAAAATCCTCAATTTTTAGGCTTTTGTAATCTCAATTTGTTCCGGATCCCACCCGTTTCTTTCTATATGCAATCTGACTTTGAAAAGTAACCAAACTGTAACTTTGAATCTCTTTTATGAGTCCTTGAATGCTTTTGTGCTAAGAGGTTTCAATTTCAGGCTAGAATTGGAGTAAAAGATCACAAGTAATGATAAAAAAGTTCTAAATGGTTCTTTGACTAGTTTATGTGATTGGAGACCTGCGTTATGACATTTTAGTTAAGCATCATAAACCCTAAAAATCGTTTTATTTTTTGTGGTTATTCTCCCCAAATTCGGATGCTTATACGAGTCACTTATTGATGATTGGATCTTTTGTTCTTCCCCACTCATTAGTAAGTTTTGGAGAAACTTTGAGATTTATCTTCCATGCTTGGGCGATTCCTTTTCTCGAATTAAATGTCTAATCGTTTCAACACACCGTGGTAATATCATTGCCTTGTCATGTATTCTCTGATTCTCCATGGAAGAAGGTCTATTGAGTTGCAGAAATGGCGTCATTTGAGATTTGCTTTTTCCAATTCGTTCTTCTCTACTAGTTCCGCAGATGTGAGCCTTGGAGATGATCGAAAAGAGAAGACTTTTACAGTCTCTTACCTCGTTGATTCACTGGGTTTAACTACAAAACTCGCACAATCGATCTCAAGGAAAGTGAGCTTCGAAGACAAGGGTAATCCTGATTCAGTTCTGAATCTTTTGAGAAGCCATGGATTCACAGATTCTCAGATCTCCACCATCATTTCCAATTATCCCCGATTGCTTATATTAGATGCTGAGAAATCCCTTGGCCCCAAGCTTCAGTTTTTGCAGTCCAGAGGAGCTCCAAGCTCTGAGCTCACCGAGATTGTTTCCAAAGTTCCGAAAATCTTGGGAACGAAAGGGGACAAATCTATGAGCAGATACTATGATTTTGTCAGAGACATCATAGAAGCTGACAAGAGTTCCAAGTTCGAAAACTTGTGTCATTATTTGCCACAGGGTAACAAGGAGAACAAAATCAGAAACATATCGGTTTTGAGAGAATTAGGCGTGGCTCAGCGTTTGTTATTCCCTTTGCTCATCTCTTATAGCCAACCTGTCTGCGGCAAAGAAAAATTCCAAGAATCCCTCAAGAAGGTTGTTGAGATGGGTTTTGATCCGACCACTCCTAAGTTTGTCCAAGCTCTGACCGTTGTTTACAGAATGAGCGACAAAACAATCGATGAAAAACTCGAAGCCTACAAAAGATTAGGCTTTGGTGTGGACGATGTATGGGCAATTTTCAAGAAGTGGCCTTCTTTTCTATCATACTCAGAGAAGAAGATAACTCAGACGTTTGAAGCCCTGAAGAGGTGCGGTCTGCTGAAACACGAGGTCCTGTCAGTGTTGAAGAAGCATCCACAATGCATTGGTTCTTCAGAGAAGAAGATAGTGAACTCCATTGAAACATTTATAGGCCTAGGATTCACCAGAGACGAGTTTGCGATGATGGTCAAGCGCTATCCTCAGTGCATCGACTATAGTGCAGAGACGGTGAAGAAGAAGACTGAGTTTATTGTGAAGAAGATGAATTGGCCACTAGAGGGATTGGTTTTGATTCCTCAGGTGTTTGGATACAGTTTGGAGAAGAGGACTGTCCCAAGGTGTAACGTAATCAAAACTCTCATGGCCAAAGGACTGATGGGAGACGGAAGTGAGACCCCTCCAATGTCGTCTGTTTTGACGAGTAATGATCAGGTGTTTTTAAGCAGGTATGTGATGAAGCACGAGGAGCTGGTGCCTGAGTTGATGGCTATATTCACTGCAAATCGTGTTTCATAGATCAGAAGACACCCTACTCCAACAACGAGTAGTGTCAAGGTTTGTATTGTTTTGTTTTTTAGTTTTAGATTGGCCTATGAATCTTTTTGACATCAGCCAGATGGGAAGTGAAAAGAAGAGCTTAGTTAAAATACCTCTGAAACCTATTTGACTTTTGTAATCTCAATTTGATGTGGATAAGTAACAAAAATCTTTTCTTTGGTGTAAAATTCAAATGTTGGAATTTTCGATAATATCATCTCTTTTCCTCTTAAATATCTATTGTACTCAATTAGGCATATTTATATCAATGATTAGGACTTAGGAGTAAGTAACAAAGATTAGGACTTAGGAGTAAGTAACAAAAATCAGCACAAACTTCACTTATTAATAGGGCAACAAACTCAGTCATGGTTTCTTTCTATTCAAGAAGATGATTCTTAATTTAGATATCCATCATCTTGTTTATATCATTATATTATCCATTTATCAATTGAGTACACCTTTTGGGATTAGTTGGTAATTAATTGTGTTACTAATTCCTCTTATTATATACTACTTGTCTAAGAGTGGGATTTTGATTGTTACGTTTTCCATTTTATTTTGCACCAACCGACAATACTATAATACAAGAACACACCAAAGGTGTTGTGACATAGTGGTTCAAGGGAGTTGGTTCTCTTGTGCTCTGGGTTCAAACCTCATTTAGTACGGAGGGTTATTTTTTAAATCGGAATATCTAAAAGTTGATTCCGGATACCGGAGAGATTATGGATCGAAAGCTCGGAACTCCCACGGTTATTAAAAAAAATAAAAAATAATACAAGAACAAGATCATTTAACTAAAAAAAAACTAAATTAGCTTGCAAATTGTATCTTCAATGGGCCTTTAGTGGGCTAATGGGTAACAACAAGCCCATTTGCTAAAAGTAAGCTGATTAGTTTCAGACATTTAAAAAAACAAAAATAACTTATTGAGAATTGCGTCATCATAATTCATAAACCCTATTTTGGTTCCTCCCCAAAATTTGATTTTTGCCGATTCTTGAGAAGTTGAGTGATTTTCTCTTCTTTCCATGTTCCCTTGTAGAGGCTCCATGCTCATTTGGAGATTCGTCTTCTCGAATTGAAACAGATAGTAGAGGCTCTGTTCTTCTTCCTTCTCTTCTGCTCCTTTATCATTTTTCTTGTCATGTATTCTCTGATACTCCATGGAAGAAGGTCTGTCGAGTTGCAGAAATGGCGTAACTTGAGAGTTGCAGTGAACTTTGTGCAAAATGCATCTCCTTTTTCCAACTCCTTCTCTTCTGCTAGTGCTTCTGATGTGAGCCCTCAAGTTGGTCGAAAAGGGAAGAATTTTACCGTCTCTTATCTCGTTGATTCACTGGGTTTAACCACAAAACTCGCAGAATCGATCTCGAGGAAAGTTAGTTTCGAAGACAAGAGAAATCCGGATTCAGTTCTGAATCTTTTGAGAAGTTATGGGTTCACAGAGTCTCAGATCTCCATCATCATTACGGATTATCCACGGTTGCTTGTAGCAGATGCTGAGAAATCCATTGGTCGCAAGCTTAAGTTGCTGCAGTCAAGAGGAGCTTCAAGCTCTGAGCTCACCGAGATTGTAACGAAAGTTCCTGAAATCTTGCGAAAGAAATCTATCAGGGTATACTATGACTCGGTCAAATGCATCATAGAAGCTTCCAAGTATGAAATTTTAGATCAGTCTTTGCCACAGGGTAGTAGTCTTGAGAATAAAGTCCGAAATGTATCGGCTCTGAGAGAATTGGGTATGCCTCAGAGTTTGTTACTCCTCTTGCTAACCTCAAATTGCCCATATGTGTGTGGAAAAGAAAGATTTGAAGAATCCCTCAAGAAGGTCGTTGAGATGGGTTTTGATCCGACCACCTCAAAGTTTGTCCTAGCTCTACGCATGATTTACCAAATGAGTGACAAGACGATTGAAGAAAAAGTCGAAGTTTATAAAAGTTTAGGCTTCACTGTGGAAGATATATGGGAAATTTTCAAGCACACTCCTTCCTTTTTGAAAGTATCGAAGAATAAGATATTGAACTCCATGGAAACATTTCTAGGCCTAGGATTCAGCAGGGATGAGTTTGTGATGATGATGAGACGCTATCCTGCGTGCATGGAATACTCTGCAGAGTCGGTTAAGAAGAAGACTGAGTTTTTGAAGAAGATGAATTGGCCAGTAAAGGCTATAGTTAAGCACCCTCAGGTACTTGGATACAGCATGGAGAAGAGGACTGTCCCAAGGTGTAACGTAATTAAAGCTCTCATGGCCAAAGGATTGCTCGGAAACAAAGGAAGGGAACTCCCTTCAATATCGTCTCTTTTGGCGAGGACAGATCAGATGTTTTTAAATAGGTATGTGATGAAGCATGGCTTGCTGGTGCCTGAGTTGATGGCTATCTACACCGGAGAACGTGTTTCATAGATCAGAAGGCACGCCCACAACAATGAGCAACGTCAAGGTTTGTTAGTTTTTTTTTCTGACAATGACAACGGGAAAGCAAAAGATGAGCTTAAACCCCAATTCGTGCTTTTGTAATCTCGATTTGACTTGGATCCAACCCGTTTCCTTCTAATAATATGCAATCCGACTGGGACAGTAACAACTCGTAAGTTTGAATCTTTAATCCTTAGCCTAGAAGCAGGAACACAACTGCTAAGAGAAGGGCCATGCAAGATCAATACTTTCCCCTGTTATATCCATACATGCGTGTCTGTGTGAATCGATATACAACATGTTTTGTTGCTCTTTTGGACTTCTTGTGCAGAAATTATAGATTATATGGTCTCTACTTTTTGTATTAGGTTTGTATATTCAATTTAGAAGTTTTAGTTGAAATAAAAATGGACCTTTAATTCAGGATTTTTATCGTCGCTGTTGGAACCTTTCTTGGAGTTGGTGGTTTGTGAAAAATGAGCTGTGTTTCAAGCAACAAAATGGACAGTTCTTAAAGCTACTTTCATCTCTAGATTTAGAATCAGAAGTTCAAAAACTGACTTCAGTTAATTTACATTTTGGAGCCTAAGAGAAGAGAGTTGTAATTCAGCAATCACAATATTAAACAGTGAATCGAAACTTTTATGTACTCCATGTCTCTTGTGTCACTATGGTTCTGATGTAGAAATGTCGAAACTTTCGGTTTCTTTTCCAAAAATCTGATTTGAGTTGTTGTGAAAATTGTTGAGTATTGGCAAGAAAACCGAGGATTATGGTAAGATGTATCTTTTGTTTTCTCTTGTTGATTGGATTACGGTAAGATCTTTGTGATGTGTTTGCTCTGTTTTGGATGTGCTTGCTCTGTTTCTATTATAATCGAGATTTTCAATTCCTTTCCGGTTTAGACCAAACCTGAAAATTGAATCAGAAGAAATAACCACAACATCTTCTGTTATCACATTTACAAGTGAAACAATAAAGATCCGACAACACCAAAGTTTGTCCAAGCTCTACACGTTGTTTACCAAATGAGCGACAAAACATTAGAAGAAAAGGTTGATGTCTATAAAAGTCTAGGCTTCTCCCATAGCAATGTATGGGCTATCTTCAAGAAATGGCCTTTCTCTCTGAAATTCTCGGAGAAGAAGATAACTCAGACGTTTGAAACCCTTAAGAGGTGTGGTCTGCTCGAGAACGAGGTCTTGTCACTGTTGAAGAAGAATCCTCAATTCTTACGGATATCAGAGAAGAACATAGTGAACTCCATTGAAACGTTTATAGGCCTAGGATTCACCAGAGATGAGTTCACGATGATGATCAAGCGCTATCCTGAGTGCATTGGGTTTTCTGCAGAGACAGTTAAGAAGAAGACTGAGTTTTTGGTGAAGGAGATGAACTGGCCTCTAGAGGCTGTAGTTTCGCACCCTCAGGTATTTGGATACAGCATGGAGAAGAGGATTGTCCCAAGGTGTAACGTAATCAAAGCTCTCATGGCCAAAGGATTGCTAGGAGAAGAAGGAAGTGAACTACCTTCAATGTCGTCTCTTTTGGCGAGGACAGATCAGGTGTTTTTAAAAAGGTATGTGATGAAACAAATTAACGTTTTTTTGTTGTTGTTTCACAGTTTGAGTTCAGTAATTGGTTGGCTTCACAATGAACAGAGGAGCGGAGGAAAGAGATGAATTTGAGGACTGGTTTGAGAGGAAGAGAGCACAACCAGAGACGTATAGAGATGAATGGGAAGATCATCACTTAGTTTTCTCAAGCTTATCAAGATTTCTCTTTGTAGTTTGTACGCATAAACGAAGACTTCTGTTTAACGAAGACTTTGTTCTTGTCACAATGTACACTTTAATCTTTGGGGTTGTGTAATTTTTAAATTAATATTATATTAATTTCTCAAAAGTAAATACCGAAAGAGCAATCATGGAGAAGTAAGGGATATTTTATGCCCACAAGTGATAATTATTGTTTTTATTAAATGTTTAATGAGCAATGATCAACTATCCAATTATGTCAAGTCTTTGCACTCATTGATCGAGAATATTAAAGTACTGAATCTTTGTCTTTTCTTGACCAAGAAGAAAGTCTATCTTCTCTTGTTCTCTGCATCCTCTGTGTCTTGCTCAGATCTCTCCCTTTCTGTAAAATGGGCACCTCTATCTCGATACCCTGTGATCCATGTATAAATAAAGTCTTTCAATGGCTAGAAAAGAAAGTAGGTTATACTCGCAATCTCGAGAAGAATCTCGTGGATCTGGAGGCAACCATGGATGAGCTTAAGGCTAAGCGAGATGATTTGTCTAGAAGGGTCACAAGAGAGGAGGATAGAGGTCTACAAAGGCTTTCTGAAATCCATGTATGGCTTACTAGAGTTGAGACTATTGAAAACAGAGTCAATGATCTTCTTAGGGATAGAGATGTTGAACTTCAAAGGCTGTGTCTTTGTGGGTTTTGCTCTAAGAGTTTTATATCGAGCTATCGTTATGGAAAAAGGGTTTTATTGATGTTGAGAGAAGTTGAGAAGCTAAAATGTAGTGGAGCTTTCGAAGTGGTTGCTGGGAAGGCTCAAACATCTGAGGTGGAGGAAAGACCTCTTCAACCGACAATTGTTGGTCAAGAAACAATGCTTGATAAGGCATGGAAACATCTCATGAAAGATGGAGTTGGTATCATGGGTATGTACGGTATGGGTGGCGTAGGAAAAACAACACTTCTCACACAGATCAACAATAAGTTCAGTAACATAAAGTCTGGATTTGAGTTTGTAATTTGGATTTTGGTGTCTAAAGAGTTACATTTAGAGAAGATTCAAGATGGAATTGCGCAGAAAATCGGTATTGATGGAGAGGAGTGGAAACAAAAAGATATAAGTCAAAAGAGCGTTCATTTATACAATTTCTTAAAGAAAAAGAGATTTGTGTTGTTTCTAGATGACATATGGAAGAAGGTGGATTTAGCTGAGATCGGAGTCCCTTTTCCAACAACACAAAATCGATGCAAAGTGGTATTCACCACTCGTTCTCAAGATGTATGTGCGCACATGGGAGTCGAAGATCCAATGGAAGTTCAATGCTTGACGGAAGATGAAGCATTTGATTTGTTCCAAAAGAAGATTGGACAGATAACACTTGGAAGCGACCCAGAAATCCCCAACCTTGCAAGAATAGTTGCTAAAAAATGTCGTGGCCTGCCATTAGCACTCAAAGTCATAGGCGAAACCATGTCATCCAAGAGGACGATACAAGAATGGCGTCACGCAATAGATGATTTGACATCATACGCTTCAAAGTTTAAAGGCATGAAAGATCAGATCCTTCCGCTTTTGAAGTATAGCTACGACAATCTTGAAGGAGAGGAAGTCAAATCGTGTTTGCTATATTGCGCTTTATCTCCAGAAGATGATAGAATTTCTAAAGAAGCATTGATAGATTATTGGAGATGCGAAAGTATTATAGATGGAAGTGAAGGTATAGAAAGAGCTGAGAACAAGGGTTATGAAATAATTGGTAGTCTTGTTCGTGCATCCTTGTTGACGGAGGATGGTGATGTTGTGTGTATGCATGATGTTGTTCGTGAAATGGCCTTGTGGATCGCATCCGATTTGGGAATGCAAAAAGACATTTTCATTGTGCGTGCAGGTGTTGGGTTAAAAGAGATGCCAAAAGTTGAGAATTGGAACGTTGTGAGAAGGATGTCATTGATGGATAACAAAATTCGCTATCTTGCTGGGAGTCCTGAATGTCTCGAATTGACAACTTTGCTCCTACGGAAAGCGAATTTGATGACAATCTCGAGTGAATTCTTCAAATCCATGCCAAAGCTAGTTGTTTTGGATCTTTCGGATAATGGGTGGCTCACGGAACTGCCTGATGGATTATCGAAACTAGTTTCCTTGCAATATCTCAACTTGTCAGATACTGGTATACGTCATTTGCATACGGGTTTGCAAGAGTTGAAAAAACTCATTCACTTGGATTTGGATTACACATTCCAACTTTTAAGTATTGCTGGGATATCAAGTCTGCATAATTTGAAAGTTTTGAGATTATTTGGCTCTGCATTTTCATGGGATCTCGGCACAGTGGAGGAGTTGGAAACCTTGGAGAATTTAGAAACTTTAACCACAGGAATCGATCTTCTTTCAAATCTGGAGAAATTTTTGAGCTCTCATAGGTTGAAGAGCTGCACACGAGATCTATGGATCAAGAATATCAATCTGGAATCATCTGGAATAGCACTTCCAGTAGCTATGGACAAGCTTCGTGAATTCAGTATTTCGCAATGCAGTATCACTGAGATAAAGATTGGGAGGATATGCATCAGAAGCAAGACGGTTTCTCCTCTACACAACATGGGAGGCTACCCATGCTTCTCCAGTCTCTCCAGTGTGAAGATACGGAATTGCAAAGGCCTGAGGGAATTGACGTTGCTCATGTTTGCTCCAAATCTTAAAGTGCTTTATGTTCGCTCTTCAAATGAAGTAGAAGATATATTAAACAAAGAGAAAGCTTGTGAAGTTGAAGAATCAGTGATTGTTCTTTTTCCAAAGCTGATTTCTCTTGAGTTGTTTGATCTACCGAAGCTGAAGAATATCTATTGGAGTCCACTACCGCTTCCTTGTCTAAAGAAAATCGATGTAATTAGATGTCCAAATCTGAAAAAGCTTCCACTGGATTCCAAAAGTGGTGAAAAAGAACTCATCATAGGATACGGAGAGAGAGAATGGATTGAAGGTGTGGAATGGGAAGACGAAGCTACCAAAACCCGCTTCTTATCTTCATGCAAATTAACAAAGGTCTAGTTTTTCTCCTTTCTTGTATTTAATTTTAAAGGAATCTTTTCTTCTTTTTTTTGGGTTTTTATTAAACTGCTTTCATCTTCAATGCCTTCTCTGTTTGTGTGATTTAGATATGATTATACCCGCAAGGTATAGCCGGCAGCAAGTTGGAGTGGATGATGCCATTTGGGTTTATCTGTGTGTTGCTCTCTGTTTTTGAGTTTGCGTACATTTTGATCTCTACTATGGTTGTTTGACCCAACAAAATGATCTCTACTATGGTTACGTTTGGATTCTTTTCATAAGCCATCTGTAGTTTTTCCCTTTACATCATCACTCTGCAGTCCAGAGGAGCTTCAAGCTCTGAGCTTACTGAGATTATTTCAACAGTTCCGAAAATCTTGGGAAAGAAAGGGGACAAAACTATCAGTGTATACTATGATATCGTGAGAGATATTATATAAAAGCTGATAAGTTTTCCAAGTACAAACAAAATGTTATGTCATTCATTGCCACAAGAATAAAATCCGAAATGTATCGGTGACGAAGGAAGTGAACTACCTTCAATATCGTCTCTTTTGGCGAGGACAGATCAGGTGTTTTTATGTGATGAAACATGACGAGCCAGTGCCTGAGTTGATGGCTATCTTCACCAGAGATTATAAGGCACACCTAGAACAATGAGCATTGAGCAACATTAAGGATTTTGTTTTTCTCCAAGAAGCTCGAGAATAAATCTAATATCCGGGTGATAGCGATAAATTATTAACAGTATGGGGTATATCACTAATATAGATGATTTTACCTGTTTAGCTTCATGGAGTAAAGTCTTAAGTTGTACAATAAGATGATGAAGCCATGATCTTGGGTTAGGCTTCAATGGTGACTTGTTCTTGATGCACTAAAGGATCTTGGGCTAAATTGGTCGATGAAGATTACGAATATTATGTTGCCGAGGGCCTAGTAGGTTTACTGTAGAGTACGAGGAGGAGATTAGGATTCAAAATAATGAATCAGGGGTATTCTTATACGTCTCTTGCGGAATGGTTTGATGTAGAAATGGCGAAACTTTCAGCTTGTTTTAACCTTTGGTGTGATTTATTCAGGCGTTCTTGGTTGTGTTTTTTTTGTTTTCTACGGCTTATAACTTTATAAGATGATTCAAGATGTTTTTGCTTGGCAAGGACCTACTTATTTGACAAGAGCTTCGGTGGTTAAAGGAAGAAGATCTGATGTTCAGGATTCTTGGGAAGGAAGGAGAGGCTATGCATCAGTTTGGAGTCTATTTGTGTTGCATTCTTTTTTTTTTGGTTTATCATTGTGTTTGGGAAGATGGAGAGAGCTTGAAAGAAGAAACAAAGCAAAGGAGTCTTAGAATGGTTTTAAGTTTTCCAAAAGTGTAATTGCATCAAAACACATTCTTGTAAGATGGATGTCTCTCGAAAGTATAGAGACGAATTGGGAAGATTATCACTTAGTTTCTCAAGCTTATCAAGATTTCTCTTTGTACGCATAAACGAAGACTCCGTTCTTATCACAATGTACACTTTAATCATTTTGTGTACACTTTTTTAATTAATATTATATTAATTTCTCAAAAGTAAATAGCGAAAGAGCAATCATGGAGAAGCAAAGGGATATACCGTACTATCCCAACAACTGATAATTAAATGTTTCATACAAAACAAAAATGATAATATACCGTATTGCATTTGCTTTTTCTTGACCAAAAAGAAAGTCTACCTTCTCTTTTTCTCTGCATCCTCTCTGGTTTGCTCAGATCAGTAACTTTCAAACTTTAGATCTCTCCTTCTGTGTAAAATGGGCACCTCTATCTCGATACCCTGTGATCCATGTATAAACAAAGTCTTTCAATGGCTAGAAAAGAAAGTAGGTTATACTCGCAATCTCGAGAAGAATCTCGTGGATCTGGAGAAAACCATGAATGAGCTCAAAGCTAAGCGAGAAGATTTGTCAAGAAGGGTCACCAGAGAGGAGCATAGAGGTCTACAAAGGCTTGCCGAATTCCAGGTATGGCTTACTGAAGTTGACGCGGTCGAAAAAAAAGTCAACGATCTTCTTACTACTAGAAATGTTGAACTTCAAAGGCTGTGTCTTTGTGGGTTTTGCTCTAAGAGTTTAATATCAAGCTATCGTTATGGGAAAAGTGTTTTCTTGAAGTTGAGGGAAGTTGAGAAGCTAAAAGTTAGTGGAGCTTTCGAAGTGGTTGCTGAGAAGGCTCAAACATCCGAGGTGGAGGAAATGCCTCTTCAACCGACAATTGTTGGTCAAGAAACAATGCTCGATAAGGCATGGAGACATCTCATGGAAGATGGAGTTGGTATTATGGGTATGTACGGCATGGGTGGAGTAGGAAAAACAACGCTTCTCACACAGATGAACAATAAGTTCACTAACGATAGGTGTGAATTTGACTTTGTGATTTGGGTTGTGGTATCTAAAGAATTACATGTAGAGAAGATTCAAGATGAAATCATTCAGAAAATCGGTATTGATGGAGAGAAGTGGAAACAAAAAGATAGAAGTCAAAAGAGAGTTCATTTATACAACTTTTTAAAGAAAAAGAGATTTGTGTTGTTTCTAGATGACATATGGGAGAAGGTTGATTTAGCTGAGATCGGAGTCCCGTCTCCAACAACGCAAAACCGATGCAAAGTGGCATTCACCACTCGTTCCCAAGACGTATGTGCGCACATGGGAGTCGAAGACCCAATGGAAGTCCAATGTTTGAGGGAAGATGAAGCATTTGATTTGTTCCAAAAGAAGGTTGGACAAATAACACTTGGAAGCGACCCGGGAATCCCCAACCTTGCAAGAATAGTTGCTAGAAAATGTGGTGGCCTACCATTAGCACTCAATGTCATAGGCGAGACCATGTCACCCAAGAGGACAATACAAGAGTGGCGTAATGCGATAGATGATTTGACTTCATACGCTACAAAGTTTATAAGAATGAAAGATAAGATCCTCCCGCTTTTGAAGTATAGCTACGACAATCTTGAAGGAGAGGAAGTCAAATCGTGTTTGTTGTATTGCGCTTTATTCCCAGAAGATGATAAAATTCCTAAAAAAAAATTGATAGAATATTGGATAAGCGAGGGGATAATAGATGGAAGTGAAGGTATAGAAAGGGGTGAGGACAAGGGTTATGAGATAATTGGTAGTCTTGTTCGGGCATCCTTGTTGATGGAGGAGGTTGATTTGCCAGGAGGAAAGTGTGTGCGTATGCATGATGTTGTTCGTGAAATGGCCTTGTGGATCGCATCTGATTTGGGAATACAAAAAGAGGCATTCATTGTGCGTGCAGGTGTTGGCTTAAAAGGAATGCCAAAAGTTGAGAATTGGAAAGTTGTGAGAAGGATGTCACTGATGAAGAATGAGATTCAACATCTTGCTGGCAATCCTGAATGTCTCGAGCTCACAACTTTGCTCCTACAAGATGCCAATTTGGGAAATATATCGAGTGAATTCTTCAATTCCATGCCAAAACTAGTTATTTTGGATCTATCGGATAATAGGTGGCTATCTGAATTGCCGGATGGAATATCGAAGCTGGTTTCCTTGCAATATCTCAACTTGTCAGGTACTGGAATACGTCATTTGCCTATGGATCATCTGCAAGAGTTAAAAAAACTAATTCAACTTGGAGAAAAACCCAGATGTCTAATAAATCGATCAAACACCTCGTAAA
>OVAY01003089.1:0-13144 GCA_900406395.1 Kernera saxatilis | reverse complement strand
GTTTACAGCAGATGCAAGAAGTAGAAGAAACAAAGAGAACAAGAAGAACAAGAAGATTCTAGCCCACAACCCCAAGAAATCCCTCTTGGTAAACTCCCTTGAACTAAATCTCTAGGTTTTCTCTCTTGCACTCTCTCTTCTTTCTACACTCTCTCTCCCCTTGTAGAAAAGAACGTAGCTTGGTATGTTATATTGATGCCTTGTGCTTGCTCCCCAAGACCAACTCTTTGATCAAGAACCAAACCATGCTTTTTCACTATTTTACTGATCTTGCCACTGCTTGTCGTTTTGTGAATCTGTCCAATGTGTACTTTTGTTTCAGGCTTAAACCATTGTTAAATTAGACTTTGAACCATAGTTTTTTTTTGTTTTTCTTTTGCTAAAGACTTTGAACCATAGTTCAACAGAAACTTTACTTTCCCTCTCTCTTCTCTTTTTCGATTCCGAACTGTGTCTGTGATTTGTTTACGTGTACTAAATAATTTTCTGCAGATAGAAAATTAAAATCAATATTAGTTTCTAATAAATTTTACCGATAAAATCAAGGTATAGTATGAAAATATAAACCTTCGATTGTATACAATTACAAAACGCAAACGAATGCTTTTAAAATTTGGTGTTAAAAAGTCTTTTCCCATATTTAGAAAAATATTCGAAAAAATTTGAAAAAACATCAATAGAGTATTTAGATTAAAAAAAACTTTAGCTTTCAATATCACACAAATAGTAATACACGATAGCTTTAACAGTTGGGGGTAAAAATGCTTTTCCCATATTTAGATTAAAAACAAAAACGAATTGAAAAAACATCAATAAAATATTGACATATTTATTTGCTTGTAATCACTTGAGCCTACTTGTATGGCAGAAGTCAAACTACAAAATAATAGTATGGATCCAACTCTCATTGTTTACCTTATAAGTGATGTGAGAAATCGTGTATGTATGGATCCAACTCTCATTGTTCAAATAACAGTCCCATTGCGTATCATGCTTATATATTCTAACTTCATCAACCAAGGACCGAATCCATCTCACCTAGATGATGACAAATGGGAATATTATCAGGATATTACAATGACTTTGATGCAATGGTTTGTAATTTTGTATAACTGTTTATATAACTAATCATATAAAAAATTATCTCAAACAAAAAGAAAATACTGAGTAAAAAAAATTTCTTAATATGATCCATCATTACCAATTTCGCTTCCGCGAATTCCGTTTTGTCAACCTAGTAAACGCAAGTACTATTCAAAACAGCTAAGTGTTGTAAACAATCACGGCTAACCTTAAATTAGCATCTTACTCACACACTTAACTTCTATATCATGCAAAATTAATAAATCTGCCACGTAAAAATATTTAAGAGTACTTCTGGAATTTTATTTTTTATGTCATACAAGGTGTTGCATGTTTTCCTATAAAATGTAAAATATTTAAGAGTACTTCTGGAATTTTATGTTGTTAAATAAATCTATCGCACTCAAAAAAAAAATCTATCAAATACAAAAAAATCGCCAGCTCGTCAGCTCGTGCTCGTCAGCTCGTGCTCGTCAGCTCGTGCTCGTTAGCTCGTCAAATTCACCAACTATAGGAATAGAAAAGAAATAGCAACGTGGGAATAAATGTTTAAAACAAAAGGAAATGAAAACTTAGAACTAAATATGTTATGTAACATATGGCATATAATATTTCTGAGAAATATTCTCCAAATATATTATGTATATCGTTATAGACATGTATATAAGATTTAGAGTCTACAAATTTAATTGTGGGCTTCCATCTCTTTATTCGTTTACATATTGATATCAAATTCATAACAAAAAAAATGAGTTAAGAGTTCAAAAGGTCGATCAAACCTATTTAACTCTAAATCAGTATTGAGTTGAGAGTTCAAAAGGTTGATCAAAACTATTTAACTCTAAATAATGTATATCGAAAAATTCATATACATCAAGTTCAACTGGTTACCAGCAACGGATATTTACTTTTTTTTAATTATATAAAAATGTAATTATTATTAAAAAAAACTAGCATGACGGATATTTATTTATTTTATAATTATATAAATCTAATTATTATTAAAAAAACTAGCATGACAGATATTTACCAATTTCTATCTCACTAGATAGATACACACATATCTCCACATGAGACACGCACATTATTACCTACACCATATCGTATGATGCACATTCGACAGAATAGCTCCATGTGTACAGCAGGGACGGACACGCCCTCATGCCGGTTTTCAGGCCACGCTTCACCACGGTCCATCACGGGTCCAGACAAAAAATTTGATTTCACAAGGCACTCTGTCACAAGTTCAAAGACGGCAAAGAGATGAAGAGATTTCTGTATATCATTTCCAAAGACACTTTACAAGGCTTTATACAAGGATCGATCTAACCTAGTTACCTAAAGAATGAATAAGAGAATCAACCAATTTAGGAAGGTGCTGTAAATGTAAATAGACGGGAATCATGGGATGATATCTGTAACACCCCCTCTCAAGTTGGAGCGTGGAGATCAGTAATGCCCAACTTGTCAATGAAGAACTCGAACTCTTTACGCCCTAATGCTTTGGTGAAAATGTCAGCCAGTTGCCATGACGTTCGAACATGCGCCGTTTTGATATTCCCTATTAGTATCTCATCCCGAATGAAGTGGCAATCCATGCCGACATGCTTCGTTTGTTGATGAAGAACGGGATTTGCTCCAAGGTCTAAGGCTGGTTTACTATCCGAGAATAGCATCATTGGTTCGTGATGTGGTACACCGAGATCCTTGAGAACTTTCTTCAGCCAAATCAATTCTTGCGTCAGGCAAGCCATTGCTCTATACTTAGCCTCAGCTGATGATCGACTCATCGTGTCTTGCTTTGTCGTTTTCCAAGAAATCGGTGATGTTCCTAGTTGTACAAAATAACCAGTAACCGAGCGGCGTGACAATGGGCAGCTCGCCCAATCAGAATCGCACCACCCATATAATCGAAAATCTGTGTTTGATTTTAGTAGCACGCCTTGGCCCGGATTCAATTTAAGATATCTGACAACCCGTATAGCAGCATCCCAATGATCTTCCCTTGGCATTTGCATAAATTGTGCCAGAATATGCAAGCTGAATGCCAGTTCTGGTCTGGTGACTTTCAAATATATTAGCCGACCAATCAAGCGACGATACCTTACCGGATCAGGAAGTAAAGCTGAGGTTGAAAGAGCCAGTTTCTGATTCTGGTTTAGTGGAAAGTCGGCAGGCTTACTTCCTAGCAAATCCGTTTCAGTGATAACATCCAATGTATACTTGCGTTGACAAATGTATATACCCTCCGGATTTCGAGCTACCTCAATGCCTAGGAAATACTTCAAAGTGCCTAGGTCCTTCATGTGGAAACACGATGATAAGTAAGCCTTAAAATCATTGACCACGGCCAAAGTATTCCCAGAGATAATGAGATCGTCCACATACACAAGCACTAGCAATTGCGTTCCATCTTTGTCATAACAGAACAACGAATAGTCCGACCATGATTGTTGAAAACCGTAAGTCTTGAGTGCGTGAGACAACTTCGCAAACCAACAACGCGGGGCCTGTTTTAATCCGTATAAAGATTTATGCAATCGACATACCTTAGTCGGGTCTGAAGCTGAAAAACCAGGCGGGAGTTTCATATAAACTTCCTCAGTCAAATCCCCATGGAGGAAAGCGTTATGTACATCCATTTGATGGATTGACCATCTTCTACCAGCAGCAACACCAAGAAATAGACGTATCGTTTCCATTTTAGCAACCGGGGAAAAAGTTTCATCAAAATCCACCCCCTCTGTTTGCCGATTTCCATACACAACCAAACGCGCCTTGTAGCGCTCGAGTGTACCATCAGAACGGAATTTTACCGTGTAAACCCATTTATTTCCAAGTCCTTTCTTTCCCGGCGGCAACGATTCTATGGTCCAAGTATCGTTTGTTTCTAATGCCGTTATCTCCGCAGCCATTGCTTGTCGCCATACCTCTAGCAATACAGCTTGAGAGTAAGATCGTGGTTCAAAAATTGATGTGACCGCGACCATGTACGCACGATGAGCCACTGAAAACCGATCACAATTAACATAATCTTCAATGGGATAAACCGAATTTGAAGAAGACGGTACCGTGAGGGCAGTGTTTGTAGCGTATTGCTGTAATGTTACCGGGGGGATTTTTTTTCGTTGTCCACGGCCTAGGATCTCGACCGGCGGCGGAGCGGTATCTCCCTCAGGCGCGGGGACAGGTGAAGCCGTCGGAGCTAGTACAATGGTCGAAGTTGTCACATTGGTCGGAGATGCAGATGAAGAAGACGCAACATCGCGTTGACTATCAGATTCAGAGGCTAGTGTAGCTTGGGCCATGTCATTTTGTATGGGATGTACAAATGTTTGCTGAGTTGGGCCTATATCTTCCAGAAGCCCAGATGTTAACAAACATGGAGCCCGTAATTCATATTCCTCCACTGTATCTCCAGACGCCATAATATCTTTGTATGGGAATTCCATTTCAGAGAAAACAACATCCTTTGACACAAAGAAAACATGTTTCTCGAGATCAAAAAGCCTCCAACCTTTCTGTCCTAATGGATAGCCAATAAATATGCATCTTCGTGTTTTGGTGTCAAATTTATCTCCCTTGTTGTTTTGATTGTGCGCAAAACATAAGGAGCCAAAAACCCGTAAGTGACTGTAAGGAACTGGCTTCTTGTGGAGTAATTCATATGGTGTCTTCCCTTGAAGAACAGACGATGGCGTGCGGTTAATCAAATAGCCAGCAGTGATGATGCATTCTCCCCAAAAATCGATAGGTAAACTCGCTTGAAACCTTAATGCACGAGCAACATTCAGAATGTGTCTATGTTTCCTTTCAGCTCGACCGTTTTGATGTGGTGTGCCAACACAAGATGTTTCATGTGCAATTCCCTTTCCACGAAAATATAATGTGAGGCACATGAACTCGGTTCCATTATCACTTCTTATTTTCTTCACAAGTGTACTAAACTGTCTCTCCACAAGAGCCACAAAATTTTGCAAGTGTGTTTGTGTTTCCTTCTTTTCGACCATAAGATAGATCCACACGCACCGAGAGTAATCATCAACAATGGTAAGAAAAAACCTTGCCCCAGAATAAGAAGGTGTCCTATATGGACCCCAAACATCACAATGGACCATCTCAAATAACGCAGTACTTTTATTAGTGCTTAGAGGAAAACTATCTCTGGTTTGTTTAGCACGAAGGCAAATTTCACAAACATTATTCAAATTTTTTGGAGAAACAACATCTGGAATCAAACTAATAACTGTTGCAGATGGATGACCCAAGCGATGGTGCCACAAGTCATAAGAAGCGTCGGCACTAGTCTTCACCGCGGCATCCGAATCAACACTGCGAAAATAGAAGCTTCCTGCTTCTCTTTTACCCACTCCAATCACTGTCCTCGTAGTGCGGACCTGAATAACAAGAAAGTTATGAAGGAGTTGGACTACACATCTATTCTCATCCATCAACTGACCCACATAAATCAAATCGGAAGGCAGATCCTCTACATAGAAAACCGACTTCATTATCAAAGATAACCCTAGAATAACCGTTCCCTCTGTTCTAGATATCTTTTCTCTGCCATCAGCCAATATTATCAGAACCGGCTCAATTTCACGTAGATCATTAAGTGATTCCAGCTTGCCCGTTAAATGATGCGTTGCACCTGTATCAAGAATCCATTGAGGATAAGAAGACATACCCGATAGTGTTTCTATGGAAGTATTTCGACTAGCATTGAGTAAGTTGAGAACCATTCTCCATTGATCATCCGAGAGGCCAGCAACTACGTCTCTCTCCTTGTATGTAATCACCCGATTTGCTTTCTCCATGGAAGGCACTGCACCAGTTGTCACAGCATGTGCGAATGAAACAGGAGGGTGGGACTGATGTTGAGATCCAGAGATAGCTTCTTGGCCACGACCTCTTCCAGCAGTGACTCGGGATTTTGATCTATCACCCCACCATTCAGGATAGCCGATGATCGTGTAACAACTGTCAGAGGGATGTCCACCACGATTACAGTGTTTACACACACTGAATTTGTCTTCATGGGTGCGGTCCTCTGTTCGAAACCGAGACCTTGTTTGAGCAGCAAAAGCAGCAACCTCGTGCTTGTCATCACGAGAGCGATTGTTCAGTTGTAAATCTTCTTCTTGTCTTACGATACTATACGCTTCTTCAAGGCTTGGAAGCGCCACGCGAGCTGTGAGACTCGATCGCACTGTCTGAAAATGCCGTTCATCCAAACCGTAGAGGAATTGTTGAACCCGATCCTCCTCACGGTCATTCTCCTGCAGTGTAGTGAGCTCGCACACACATTTTCCACAAGTACAAACACGTAGAGGTCGAGAACTATCAACTTGATCCCAAATAATGCTTAATTTTCCATAGTAATTTTCAATAGACAGACCTTGTTGTTTGCAATTGGCAAGGTCTTGTTTCACTTGCTGATTTCGTGGTCCACTGGAGACTGAGAATCGCTTCTTCAGATGATCCCAGAGATCCTTGGCATTATAACGATGTGAGATATTTGATATAAGCGAGGAATCAATGGTCATCTTAATCCATGACACGAGAAGCGCATTCACCGGTATCCAGTCTTCGTAGTCAGCCGAGGTCTGCGCAGGTTTTGCAATTGTGCCATCAAGGAATCCAAACGTTTTCCGTGAGCACAAAGCAGTCTTAAGACTGCAGGACCACTCGTCATAGTTATTTCCGCGAAGCAGAGGATGGGAGATGATTGCTCCAGGGTTATCAGCCGATGTGAGATCATAAAGCGATATTGTTCTCCTAACAATCTTCGTACGTTCAGCCATCAGGTTCAGAGTAAAATTTCAGGTTCAGGATAAATTTCAGGTTCAGGTTCAGGGTCAGGGATTTGCAGTGAAAGAAAAACAGAGAAAAAAAAAATATTACACACATATCTCCACACGAGACACGCACATTATTACCTACACCATATCATATGATGCACATTCGACAGAATACCTCCATGTGTACAGCAGGGACGGAGACGCCCTCATGCCAGTTTTCGGGCCACGCTTCACCACAGTCCATCACGGGTCCAGACAAGAAATTTGATTTCACAAGGCACTCCCAGTTCGGTCCACACAACCTAGCATACAGTTACTAGTCCACACAACCTAGCAATAATCTATCAATCATCATGCTTCACACACAACAACATTATCATCACAGAGCATCGTATACTCATTACACCATGCTAGATTAATGAGTGCGATGAATCCACATATATAATTCCTCACCTTAGCCTGGCTAAAGACGATTTAATGGAATGGAAGAGAGCAGCTGTGGAAGACGGAAGATCTGCGCTTAACGAGAACAGAAGGTTACTTGCTAAACAAGAAACGAGAACAGAAGGTTACTTGCTAAACAAGAAACGAGAACAGAAGGTTATTTACTAAGTTAAATTTAAAAAAAAAAAAAAATAATTCAAAAAATTAAATGTATAATTGGATTTTGATTAATATAAATATTAGACTAACAAATCTTAAAAAAACAAAATATATACAGATTTCCAATTAATCTATGTGGCAATTGAATGTCAAAAGAAAAAAGAAAAAAAATCCACAATATTAATCTTTAACCCTCGATAATGTGATAAGAGTCTCACATCCAGCCGCAGCCATAGATCTAAGCCTAATTTTTCAGAGTCTCTAATTTTCTGCATCATGGCCAGAGATTTCACCGGTAAGATCCCTTTATCTGTTGCTCGAAATTGATTGTCTGTTTATATACAGATTAGATTTCATGTGATCGATCTGTCTGTCATGCTAGACTAGCGCCTAGCGGACCTACTCAATTGTATTTTACGATCTGATTGTTTGTTTTTTGAACGTTTCCTAATTGTTTGTGCGTTCTCTTGGCTGGTGAAACCAAGCAGATGCTGACACAACCGTCTTCTGGGACGTGGAGGATTTCCCAGTCGACAAGTTGGATGAGCTTGGTTCGAAAATCGAAGCAGCTCTTGAGAAGATTGGTTATCATGGTGAGGTATCAATCAGGGCTTATGGTGAGAGGGAACCGGACGAAGTGGTGGATCGCTACAAGGATGCCAAAATCACCTTCTTAAGCAGAGGTGGTTTCCTTCACTTGACACTCTTTTCTCTGATATATATATTATATGTGTGTGTGTAATCTAGATCTCCCTTTATATGCATTTCCAGGGGATAAACAGAAGAGAGTTGATAGGATGTTGCTGGACATTTGTTTCTGGATGGTGGACCATCCTCAGCCTGATCTTAAGGGACGCATGTTGAAGGGCAAACCAACAAATCTGATGGTAATTTCAAAATTCATCCCTGGAGACACGGTGTTCGCCGAAATTCTTGAAAATACGAGTACGGCAGATTTCAATGTTCTCTTAGTACTGCCTTGTAACTGCGACCCAGTAGAAACGCCAGTACCCGAGGTACAAACAGCATGGTTTTGGGAAAGCCTATTAGATGGAGGAGAGGCCCTCTCCCCAGACGATTTAGCTAGCCTAATAGCTCGAGGAGGACAATGGCCAGCCTTTCTCGCCGGCCATGTTGACCATGATCCTTGTCCTCAGTGTGAGGAAAATAAGTGTGTGAGGAACGTTGAATTTTGTGAGGAACTTATTACTGGTAACGATGATCCATGTTGGTCATGATCCTTGTCCTCAGTGTGAGGAAAAATAAGTGTGTGAGGAACGTTGAAGTTTAAAATGGTACTTGGTTTTCTGTCAAAAGGCCCTGGTTCTGTGTATGATAACATTAATGTTTCATGTTTCTTCTCCCAAACTCTGCTTTGCTTTGTGTACGAATGATTAGCTTTGCAGTTTTAAGCTCTAACTCCTTCGTTCCTAATGCCTGCTGCAAATCTATGAAATGTTAGCAGACCATTTCAAATTGGGTGATAATTATCCAGACCAACACATGTGTTAGTGTTAATATAACCAAGGATATGAACGATTGTAAAATATAAATCTAGATTAAGACTTCGGTATTCAGGAAAAAAAAATAAAATAAAATACTAGTGATTGTGAGCCAATTGAAAAATCAGATGCGGACGGTAGAAATAGAATGACGCAATTTGTTCACGGCTTCATCACCAAAATCATGCATGGAGTGTTGAACTGAGGAGGCCAAGATGGGGGATTGGGGGGGGGGGGGTTTACCAACAGTGGAGACTACCAATCCGACGTATTTTTTGGACTCCACTGATAAGGACATGTTAGTATGTACAAGTCGGCTGTAGAGGGAAGGAGAGGGGAGCTAGCAGACGGGGGAAGCTGTGAGAGATGATGATTTGGAGGTTCAGATAGAGAATAAGCTGCGGAGAGACGCCTTCTTGGTTTTCAGGGCATTTTGTAAGCTCTCCATGAAGGCGCCTCCAAAGGACAGATAGGCAGTCGATGAGAGAAGGAAGATTCTGGCTCTTGAGCTATTGAAGAGCTTGTTGGAAAATGCTGGAGCTATCTTTAGGCCAAATAATTTTTGTTATCTCTGTATGATCGATCATGATTAGGATGTTCAATGGTCTCCTCAAAACGGCTCAAGGGGTTCCTCCTGGTACAGCTACAACGCTGTTTCCACCTCAGGAGGCAGCTATGAAACTTGAAGCCATATTGAAATTAATGGGCGATAACGATTGGTTAAACAAGCAGTTGAATAAATCTGAAGCACTTGAGATCGATCTGGGATCCGCAAGTCCCCCGTTGCTGACAGATCAGATACCTATTCTGAATCTCCAGGAGGTACATCTGATGCTCTGGCCATAGAGCAGCGCCGGGCTTACAAGCTCAAACTTCAGGTAAAAACGTAAAGATGTTAAAGTTGGAAATGCGAGAATCATGCACATGGGGTTGTTGGTCATAAGGGTTTTCTGATAGACTAGGACACAGTCTATGGAGTTAGAGAGGACTTAGAAAACTGAAGGGATTGGATTGATTGGGAAGGTTGAGGGTGGAGAAATGCATTTTTCTGTCATGCATCAGGTGCAGGAACTAAGGGGTGAACTTGGCACTCTAGAAGGAAGGATAGCGAAGATTGCAGTGTCCAAAGAGTTGTATGAAATATTAGACCGGTGGATTATTGGAAGGAGAAACACGGTTTAGAATTGAGAACTGGGATTTTGTTCAATAAAGTATTTGAGGAATAATGATTGGTTAATACCACTAACAAAATCTCGGATAGTTTAAAGTCTCATTAATAGTAGAAACTGAAGAATAAGGATTGGTGAAGAGTTAAAACAAAACCGTGTATAAAACTGTGTCTCGGTCTCGGATACTACTAAACGACATTATTTGATAAAACTCCGAAATCCACTAGCAGAAAGACAGAAACCGAGTTATCTCTATTGCTTAACACACAAACACGAATAGATGCGAATCAATGCTCAAAATAAAGTGAAAAGAGTGCTTAGGAGATAGGTAGAGAGAGAGGCGAGAGGCACATAAGCTACTTTTGGGTTTTGCAACAGCTAGTTTCCTACTTCACAGGAGCTGTGCCCTTCTGCTTAAATGCCTTGAAAAGTTAAGCAACCACCACAAGTAGCAGGCTTATCGATCGGCTTTCCTCCGGCTGCTAGGCTTGTCCAGAACCATACCAAAGTTGCATCATCAATTACCTGCTGCCCTGCTGCGTTTTCAGGATGTGCTAAGAGAATGTTATAACCTCTCGTTCTCAATGCGTAAAGAGTTTTGTCCGAGACATACTCCGAGATTACCACCAAATTTGATTCAGGATTTTCAACTGCCCAGCCCCACATGTGACATCTGATAGCCTGCTTTCTCGCACGACCCTTTCCTTTCCCTCCTGAAACATTATATAAAACGCAGATCAAGCAAGATACATACATAATAACTAAAGGAGAGTTTTAAGTGAAGGAATTACCTCCTGGTACGTGACCGAGCTTGATTCCAACGGATTCCAAGTCATCCTTCTGGATCTGATTCGGCTCATCAACATAAGCAGTGACTGAGGCGACCCGACCATGATAACCAGCATTCTCAAGGGCCGATTTAATGTTCTTCGAAATCAGATCAGCATTCAGACCATTAGGGATCGGACAATCTTCCATGTCCCAGAAGACAGCTGTCTTAGCCGCTGCAAGAAGTTTTACAAAACCCAAAATCGCATAAACAGTTACTAAAACCCAAAAAAAAAAACAACTACGATCCTAGTTTCTTCACTGTGACAGATCAATGAAATTCCAGCAGATCTGACGCTTAATGGAGATCGTGCGATGAGGAATCGAAACAAATTACTGTAATAAACAAATTCGGAAAAAGTTATGGAGCGAAATCTTACCAGCGTATACACTATTGGCCATGGTTTAGACGGATTTGAAGATGTGGAAAATCCAAGACAAGGGTGTGGGTGAAACAAGTGGAAGAAATGTATGTTCGGGTTTTTGAAGGGAAGGGAAGGGGATCAAATACATAAGGGCCATTTTAACTCAAATAGATGTCCCCCCTTTTTAGCAATCGACTCGGCGTAGCTAACCGGTTCCACCGGTCAAACCGAATTTTTAAAAATTTATATTTCTAGTTATATATATATACTAGATTAGGATTCGCCGGGTTTTTTATAATAATTGTACTTACATATAATTTAAAAAAATAAGTAAATACCTGTTACGTTTTTAATAATAATTTTATCTAGATAAAATTTAAAAAAATAAGTACATACACGTTGCTGATAACCGGTTGAACTTGATAAATATGAACTTTTCGATCTAATTGATTTAGAGTTAAATAACTTTGATTGATTCTTTGGACACTCAGCTTATTTTTTCTTATTTTGAATTTGATATCAATAATTAAGAAATAAAAAGATGGAAGCACACAATTAGACTATAAAGGGGGCATATTGTATCAATGATTTGGATTTATTTGAAATTTAGAGAGATTTAAGGGAATTTAAAGATTTTTAGGATTTTGTAGAATCACTATAACAAATTTTAAGGTATTTTAACGGGTGATTAGTTGAGATTTCAGGATATTTCAGAAAATTACAAATTTAAAATTGAAAATTTATATTAAAAAAAAAGTGTTTGGCTTTCGGTTTTTTCAGTTTTCGATTTGTTCGGTTTGGGAAAAATTATGCCTAATTGAAAAAATAAAAATTCGGTTCAGTTCGGTTCAGAACTTGGTTTATTCGGTTCAAACATGAACAATATAAAATGATGCATTGTATGTCTTTTTGTGTGTTTATTCCTTTCTGATTTTGGCATCTATATATTTTACGTGTATATAGATCTACAAATATGAAATTACAGTTGTTACCGTCTCTATTTTTTTTTTTTTCTTATCCAAAAGATTCACATTTGTTTCTTAATCTTATAATTACTGAAGTGATATGGCTGTGTCTTTTATAGTAAGGGGTAGAATCGACATTTAGGACGTGAGATCAAGGGAATCTGAACCAGTTTCTCAGGTATATAAAGTGTAAAACCCATCCGCAGCCACAGATCTAACAACCCTAATTTCTCGGAGTCTCTAATTTTCTCCATACCCGTCGAAACCATGTCCGAACTTTACGAAGGTAAGATCTCTATCTCTTGCTCGAAATTGATTTGTTTGTATATATAAAAACCCAGATTAGATTTCACATCTGATCGTTTTTGTGAAACCTGGCAGAGGCTATCACATGCGTCTTCTGGGACGTGGAGGATTTCCCAGTCCCTACCGATCCCGATTTGTATTTGTTTCCTCAGAATATCAGAGAGGCTCTTGAAAATGAGGGTTATCTTAGTCAGGTGTCAATCAAAGTTTATTGTGGGGAGAAAACGGATGATGAGGTGGATTACATTCGGTCAGCTCGCATCATGTTCGAACACCAAGGGAATGATAAAAGTGCGAGACTTCATAGGATGTTAAGGGACATGGTTTACTGGGCATACGACAATCCTATTACCGAAAATAGCTCCACACGATATAATTTGTTGGTAATTTCAAAAGACATGGATCTAGAAGAAGAAGAAGAAGAAGACTCGGACTTTATCAGTGTTCTTCAAGAATTGAGAAAAAGACATTACAATATTCTCTTAGTAGTGCCTGATGATTACTACCCACCAGAGGAGTTAC